>VZTR01021937.1:0-24746 GCA_013400775.1 Chaetops frenatus | reverse complement strand
CCTTCAAACCAGGACAGATATATTTTCTATCCATACTATTTAACACCTTACAAACTAGGGACTATTCAGCTGTTTCCTTGGAAGGAATCTTTATCACTGACATCATTGTAAGCATAGGTTCTGTAGCATCAGTCAGGAACAGTTTAGTTGGAGCTGCCACTTCCCTGAGAGTAGGGATGCAGTCACTCAGACAGCAAATCCCACCCTTCCCTGTTGGGAAGGGAGAATGCAGATGGTCCTCTGAACAGTGGGTGTCACCTGGTGTTCCTACTTCAGCTCCACTTCGTGGCTGTCAGAACATACAGAACAAAGGAGGAACACAGGAGGGAGCCAGAAAACAGAGAGAGATAACAGATACAGCAGTAGAACTGCAAGAAGCTAAAATGCATCAGCAGCAGAAAGGTGAGAAAGCACATGTTCAATGAGATGAAACAAAACTAAGGAGCAGAGCTCACTCAGTAAGACTAAAGTGAGAAACTCTCACCCATACATTTCTACTTTTGCTAATCATGTTCAATAATTTTACAGCTTATTTTATTACCAGGAATAAGTAATACCTTCTGTTGCTAATTCTTCATCTTCATTGTCAGTACTGCTTAGTTTCTCTGGGTCACTTTCTAACACATCATTCACAACTGCTTTCTCTGTGTGAATTTCTGAGCTCACAAAGTATGCTGCCAAACCAAGCTCTTGCTCCAGGGTTGTCCGTACCAAAGAAGATGAATTTATTAAACGTAGGTCACAGTATCTCAGTGATCTGGAGAGAAACAGGAGGAGCCAGTATGAAAACTCACTGTAATCTACTGCATTAACTCTTTCAGAAACACAGACAAAGGGGAATTTTGTCATGATTTGCTTCAACAAGGGATGAGATAGAACACAGTATTTTGTGCTTAGTAAGTTTACCACTGTGGTGCATACACTTTTCTTTCTCTTAACCCAGCTACACAACTTAATCTACTGCACTGAACATTAGCATCAGCATAAGAGTATTCATTTGGATTCTAAACCTAACACACAGAATAGGATTCAATTGGACATACAAAAATATTTAGTGCCCCAAGGTATCCTGTTTGGCTTCCAGCTGCCATTCCAGAAGGCACTGCTCTCTCCACACACCCTGGAGCACACATACTGCAGATTTCATGCAGATTTCTCAGCTACCCTAGGAAACCTAAGCAGCTATACTTCTCTTTTTAACCATACCCAATCTCCCCACTGAACTGGGATAACTCTCATAATATTTCTGGAGCTATTTACATCTTACTATAAAAATAAGTTTATTATCAATAATATGAGGTTTGTATTCATGATATAAAAACTGCCCCAAAAATTGCAAAAAACACCTTGACACTGAAATCTCACACAAGTAATCACACAGTTAATCTTTACTTATTTGATAAGCAGTGGATAAAAAACTGCCACTGAGAAAAGGGTGAGTCTTCTTACCGTGGCAAAGACTCTCCTTGTGGATCCATCCCACTAAATATCAGTATGCAAGGCAAACCTTCCAATTCCAAATAGGTCTGTGGCCTCCAATCTACGTCCTCAATTTTCTGCCAGATCTGTATAAGGTAGAGAAACCTTGTTAGACATATCAATATGTTGGATTTATCTATAACTATGTAATAGTTTATATATATATATATGCATATTTGAGATGTATCTATATCAAATAAAAAGACAGAAAACATACTTTATCATCCATTATAACAATCCACTTGTGCAGTGGAAGAGAATCCACACAGCAGAGCCAAATTCAACACAGATAAATCTGACAGCTCTTAGGCCATCACAAGCAGCAATCTGCCTGCTGTTATTCTAAGGGCATTGGGACAGTATGTTCCAGCCTGAAAAGCCTCCCAGCTTCCAAGCTGCATAGATAGCACTGAGACCAGGGCATATGGCAAATATGTAACAATGGAGAGTAAAGCTAAGCAGGAGTCTTGGGAGAGAGAAGAGAGTACAGAAGCTTCTTGAGGCAGATAATATATGAATGTCTGAGTCCAAGGAAGAAAATAAGCTATAAATGAGACTTTTTCACCTTAAAGGAACAGGAGAAAGTTGGAAGTGTTCAACACAAACCACTGTCCCCATTTACAAGCCTCTGGAGTCTCCCACTCTCCCCTAAAGTTATTTGTTTTCCTTTATGAGAAATCTGGTAACTCCATATATTGTTTGACTGTTCTGCATCAGGCTATATTGCTTTACTCACCAGTCAGTCCTTTCTGCTTTAAGATTAATCTACAGATAAGGAATATCTGTGGTATGATCAACAGTTCAACAACTTGGCCTCTGACATCAGTACATGTTCCCCTACTATACACGTCAGAGAACATAATCAGGAAGTGATTCAGAACTAATACTGATTTTTCAGAGTAAGTGATGCCTAATTATTAACAGAATGAGATCAGCATCAGACTCTGGATCTCAAATGACTTCATCTAACATGTATTGGATCAGAGTAAACAGTATACCATATATATTTTACAACATTCTAGAATGGAAATACATTTTTGCTTTGGTGATCAGATTATGGTAATTGTATGAAGAGCAAAGGAGGCTTTTTAAAAACAGATGGTCCATGGCTCTGGACTTAAAGGATTTAAATTAATCCATAAACCAAAACATGGGTCAGAAAGCATGAAATCCCGAGCTGTGAACACCAGGGTCTCTAGGATCCGTAACTACCATCACTGGTCAGGCAAATCGGTCTTCTTGCCCCCTGCTGGTGACAAGAGTAATGGAACTCTCAACTGGTTGCTGATTAAAATCTTTCTTTTGCACTGTGATGTTCTTGTGAGAAAATTCAGCCAAACTTGAACATTTTATTTGGCTTTTTAATGTGCTTGTCATATTCCCTTTAGATAAAGCATTTCAACTGTTTCCGAGGGTTGCTACTGGAAGTCAAGTGCTAACCATATTATATTATATTAGTTAACACTTCACTGAGCATTAGCCACAGGCAGGACATGAAAGGTGTCACGACAGTATGTGTAAAGGGTAGAAGCCATGCTCCTCATGACAGCTTTTGATTTTACCATAAGACTCCACACTTCAGCTCATGACTATAACTTTCACCAGTAACCTATCCCCACCTACCCATCTAATGAAGCTTCCCAGCACATGCCATTCTGCAATTTACCTTTAGTTGTTCCACAAAGTGCTTCCCGATTGTGATTCCAGAATTAGGATTTCCCAAGATTATTTCAAAGTTATCTTCAAGGGCTAGTCTTTCCCTTACATTGTACAGACGTTCATATGCCACTGCAGCCAGAGGGATGCATGGAATTCTCAACACTACCATGAGGCCATGGCCACTGGGACATTGTCTTGAAGAGTTTATTAGATTTTGGGTTATTTCCAGAGTTTCAACTGAGGTGTAATTCTTCATCTGAGAAAGACCACACACTGCCATCATAGCTGCAGAGTAGTGTTGGATGAGGACAAAAGTCCTTATCACTGCACTGTGTAATCTGGGGAACCTGAAATAAATGGTGAATTAAAGAGTATTAAAAGGTCAAGTGAAAAAGAATTTTTACAAAATATAGTAAACTCAGGATTTTCTCCTGTAAAGAATCCTTTGTATTTACTATACAACAGAATCTCATCAATTGCAGTTGCACAGTATTTGCAAGGCATCATTTCACAATCAGAACACAATCAGGTTTTTTTTCTGATTTATGTGTACCTACTACAGTGATATGTTTAACTTCTCGTTGTGTTCCAAGTACAGCATACCCAAACTCTATACATCAAAGTCAGTCAGGGTCAGCAAGTGATAATATTGGACAAAAGTAATAACACATTTAAAATTACATGATGATCCAGAGTTAGATTATTATAATATAGAGGTAGCTTCAGGTCACAACAAGAACACACTAAATTGGGCTAAGCAGTGTGCATGCTCATAGTAAGAGACAGCCTTGACTGATGACATTGCAGGCTCAGTATATATTGAATAGATAAAAGGGGAAAATAAGAATAGGTGATTTGCCTTGCATATGTAAATGATGTGTAAGACAGTGAGAAAAAAAAAAAATTCTAGTTAATAACTTGAGGCCCTAAAAAGGACTTACTAGCTTTCCCATATTAAACAAAGGAGGGCCCCATACCTCTTTCCCAAAGCCATGACCATTGCTTCAAAAGAGCTGTCGTACCGAAGCAGTGGAATACTATGTCCAGAGAGGGTGGACTCAATGAATTCTGACAGTCCAAAGTATTTCTTGTTTTCATGGTATAAATCTACACCCTAAAGCAAATGAAGCAATAAAAATATAAGGGTGAAGTCTATCAATAATTAATTTACAAGTGATTAACCACTGGTACCTTGATATACTTAAAAACATTCCCTAAAAAGCATGCATCTACTCAGACATATTAAAACAAGAAGAGAAATGGAATTAGGTTATTTTCGAGAGAATGAAAATTTGACCCAAATTTTCCCTGTTTCTTTCTCTTTCCCCACATATACACAGACAGACCAGCTATATTGAATAAATATGCACACATGTGAAGAAAATCCATGTATGTACATATATTTATGCAGTAATGCACTAAAGAGAGAACTGAAGATGGTTTCCATTTATGTAGCTCAAAGATTTTTAGCAGAGCTACTAAGGTTTATGGAAAATATGAAAGTAATAAAGAAACAGAAACCTAGAAAGGCTAAGCAAAGGAAAAATGGACTTGCCACAGACTGAACAAGATGTTATTCGAACTTCACTCTTGTTTACAAAACTCATGGGGGCTTCACAGTTTTATCAAGTACATAAATGGGAAATAACAGTTTTATCAAGTACGTAAATGGAAAAGCTCACAAAAGCACCTCAAAGCATCCATCTTACATTGCTGTATGAAGAAGGCCAGTGGATCTCATTGTAAGGGCTGATATGAGTATGCTGTGTCTGCAGCGCATAGGGGAAGGAAGTCACATGGAGGGTCACAATATTTGGTGCCTCTTTCACCTCCCTGCAGTTCAACAGTCTATCAACAAGTCCTGTTGACAGCTCTGTTTGAGGATAAAGACTATGCATAGCACTGCAAAAAAAGAAACCCAAAACTCTCCAAAGTGATCGGCAAAAGGGAGCATTTGTGTCAGTGAAATAGCTTAAACCTGGAAGTGAAATCAAAGTTAAAGGAATTTAAGACTCTTCTTTTACCCTGAAATTGTTGCACAGAAGGATCGGAAAAGAAATGCAAATTATTTCACTGCAAGTGAAAATTTCTGTGAGTCTCATAAGCTCTCTAGCTATCAAATTATCAATCCCTTGCAGCTACCAGAATAAGAGAGATAAAGGATGAAAGGAAGCTGATGTGGCAGTTACCAACAGACACATAGTCCTGTAGTAACTTTGGTCAAATTGTTAGTGCTGCCTTTAACAAAAAATGATTCTAACCTAAAAAAATCAAGATAAAAAAGTACAGATGATAAGTCAGTATGATAGAAAAAGAGGGAAAAAGCAAATAAGAGTTATTCTTAAAACAAATCAATTCCTTGCTCCTGTGCAAAATTTCTGTCCAAATTCATGCTATTTAATTTTTTGGCATTTACCTGCCTACATATCTTTACTAGATACGAAACAGAGTTAATCAGTAATACAGGTACTTCCCTACCACTCAAGGATGTTACATGAATAAATGCCTCAAAGGCTGGGACAGCTGTAAAAGTCCATGTAAGTCCCTAAGACACGGGAGCTGAACAGGAAACCCTCAGATACAGTTTCATTGAAAATCATCATTCTTAACCAGTGTAAAAAAGACCTTCTCACTTCATTCACAAGCAAGATTCCCCAGTTTTTGGTTCAGAAACACTACCATGATCCCAAAGTTGGAATATGTTGGTGTTTCTGGAATTCAGAACATTTTCCAACCTCCCCAAGAGCCTCAGAACCAGACAGCAAAAGCAGCCCCACTTC
This sequence comes from Chaetops frenatus, assembly GCA_013400775.1. Classification (NCBI taxonomy): domain Eukaryota; kingdom Metazoa; phylum Chordata; class Aves; order Passeriformes; family Picathartidae; genus Chaetops; species Chaetops frenatus. The sequence goes on along the minus strand of VZTR01021937.1, from coordinate 18,828 downwards.
TCAGCAGGCAGATTACTGAGAATCTGTGGAAACAGAGCTCTGTGAGGGAAGCAATGAGTTATGCAAGTGAGCTGATGGGGAACTTGGTAAACACCGGACAGAAATTTCTCTCTTTTCCTCAGAACTCTACCTGGCATCACTTTGAATCCACAGAAGCTTTCAATACTTACAAATCGGGGATTTTGTATAGAACAGAATTGGAAAATTTCCAATCAGTTAAAAAAATAGGCAGCAGTGTTGTCTCACTTACTGTCTATTCACTGGGTCAGGGTTTTGCAAATTTCACAGCCCAGAGGACACTAACAGAGGATGAGGAGCTGTGTGTACTTTCACAGGAAGCTTCCCCCTGAACAAATGACAAATAGCCAAAAAAAACAATAGCTGTAGCTGAAAGTAGGTAAGAATGGGGAGCAAAAAACCCTGAAATGTTCCACTGTGGCACTATATAATAAGCAGAGTAAGAATAAGTCATGAAGGACCTTAAAACATGTTTATTCAATGCGTGGGGAGACAGAGTTAGCAGAGAGATGCAAACAAAAATGAAGGAAGGGATAAATTTGAAAACTAATCTTGAGAGATAATGCAGATAATAATTTCTCTGAAAACAAGTTACAGTTTTCTTACCTCATTAGATCCCAGTGTGCATGATCATGGATTAGGACAAACAGTGTGTGTGGATTCTGCATAGAGTTTTGTAAAAAAACTTTGAATTTAATTTGGGCCTCTGCATCTAGTTTCATAACATACTGTTCCACTCTCTGCTTTGTAAGATGTTCCTTTTCTAATCCAAGTTCTAATAAAATACCTAAAAGAATGGAACAAGTGTCAGTATTTCTGGATAGGAAAACATCTAAGAATGTCATGTAAATCTAAAATAAAGCTAACTAATGAGCACCTGAGTGCCAGAGGTGAAACAAAGTCTGCTGATAAGTCACTTCAGAGGGTGGAACACAAATCAAGAAATCAATTTTCTCGAAGGAACCCAAATCAAGATTTTGAGTGCTGGAGTCAGCAATTGAGCAAATATGAGACAGCAATTTCTGAGCCACTGCTAGCTGGAATGGACGAATTTGATGTCGTTCAATCTCATAACCTGGAAAAAGACAAAATTCTGTTTAGATATATGCCCAAAGTCTAATGCAAAATGTTAAGAGTCTGGCAAAGAATGACTGATCTACTCTTTAGGTATTTTGCTTATTTACAGGAGTTCATTTATGAAAATCCATATAGAATATGCAAAGAAATCTTTCTGGTTTTGGACTTTGTGGTGCTGTAAGTGTCTGAGACCTGAAAGTGAATTTGAACAATAGCATCCTGCTACTGCAGAAGTATAACTCAAAGCTTCAAACACTGCAATATCCAGTGGAATGAAGCAGAACATCTACCAGTGTAAATCTGGATATTCCAAGACATGAGTTGCTGTTTGACTCAGGACCTTTGCCTTCAGGAGCCTGGGGCTCTGCCCACAAGGATCTAACTGTGCACCCAAAACTTGGTCTCCCAGAGCCCTACTCTGCTAACTCTTTAGAACACCCTCCTTACTTACTTACTTGTACACACAACTGTTCCAGCTCCATTCACTGCTGTTGGTTTATTCACTGAAGCAGAAAGTGATGAAGAGATGTGTCCTTGGTTTTCTTGATAGAATTTCTCCAGCAAAAGATCAATATCACCCTCTGTCGAATTGAAGGGATAGTGGAATAAACATCAATGTTTATAAGAGCTGCATTTCATACTGATTTTGTCTTGTAGATCTTAAAAACTTTATATATATTTAGTAGCTATCCTGCCCTTGGCTTATTAGCTGTTTTATACAAGAACTCTCTCTATTGCATCTGTTTTTACAGAGTATCACTAATAAAGTGAAAACCAGACCAGAGAATGACAAACCATCTCTGCAGAGCGGCTAGGACATTTATGGAATGTGGTAGAAAACTAGCCTCAAAGCCCTAATGCAAACTATCAAGAACAAAGACATAAATCAGGCTTGGTTTAGGTTCAGACTATGGATCCATACTGTTCACTAACAGGGATTACAAGAAAGTTGAGAAAAATCTGATAAATATTTTTAAAACTCTAACATTTTTGAGAGACAGAAAGAAAAATAATTTCTAAGACAGCCAAAAGAAAAACACGAGTTTTTTAGCTATACACAGCGCTGAAGCAATGAACATATGTTTTATTGAAGTATTGCATATCTGCAAACATGTCCATTTCTATAGAGCAGGGCCCCTACTTACAGATGAAAGCTATGCAGAGTACAATATGCCTGACATGGGCATTGGTATTTTCTCAGCAGTTGAAAAGATGTTTGAGCCTGTCTGCACTGAGCTCAGAAAGGCAGGGCCTGTTCTGTGAAGAACAATCCAGTGAATATAGGTGGAAACTATTTTTAGGATGCTCATTTAATTGTTCTGCTCAAACAATAGCAACAGCAGAGAACTCTATGTTTCTCTATGACTCTTCATGGTTCTCTTTGATTTTGAGAACCATACTTTAAAGATACTAAGATAAACAATACATAACTACAAGATGCTTTAAGGAAAATGCAATTCCCTTAAGCGACCACTCAAAATATCATGACACATTCAGAAAGGTTCTTGTGATCTATTTACCAAGATGATGTGAATGGCAAAGAAGACTGTGACATCCCATCAACACTTACAAATATGCTCCATTTGCCCTTGCTGTGAGATGTGGTTTAACTTTCCACATGGCTTGATCTATCCACAGATAACCCTGCCTGTAGTAATCCTAAGTACACTCAGTTAAAAAGAAAGATCCAGTAACCCTGTCTCTCTGCAATTTTCCTCTCTGTCCCAGGCATTGCAATCAAGTTCAAAATATGGTACATTGAAGGGGCAAATCCTACCTTTCATAAAATAGCTCTGATCTATTCTGGTCTAAATGCTTAGGGCAAAAGAATTTATACAGTCATACAGATATGGACTTACATAATACAAGGATAGATTTGCATTGCTAAGAATAATACGCTCAGCTATTTGCTGGCCTCTTTTTATGAAATCAATGGATTTTAGAAACTGATACTTTTAGGAGGAATTTCAATTCAACTGTACTTTGACAACTTTGTCCTGCATTTTTCATGTATTTCTTATAGTATCTTCTGGAAAGGAAATGAGCACAGGTATTTTCTCAGATTTAAAAGTTTCAGGGATTTGGAAACCTGCCTCTTTATAACTTGTTAGGTACCTGGGCATAGTGTGCTAAAGAAGGACCCCAAAGATTCCACCTTCCCTGTGACCAGCTGATAGTTAACTTCTTTTTGGTAGTCTGAAGGACTGAGCATGCTCTCAGACAGAACTCTTGCCTGATACTTNAAAAAAAAAAAAAAATTTTGAAAACACTTCAAACTAAAGTTTAAAAATGGCCTAAGCCATAATAAAAACACTCTACAACTAAATGAGTACCACACATACAAAAATGGCAGAAATTAGCCTTTTATGTCTCCAACACATATATGCACAGATACATGTAAAACAGATTCATGTTTTACAATTCTTTGTATTTCATTCCCAGTTTGGAAAGTATTTGTTGATACAGGATATAAAAAGACTGTATAATATTGAAAGGAATTGCCTATTATCTTACAATCATAATGAATCTTTGAATGGCCATTCAGATAATTTATTTAATTTTGAGCATAACCCTCAACAGGTTGTTGAAGGGAATGATGTTGAAAGATCATCTTTTAGACGGAAAGGTCACAGAGCAGAAGAGCTTTATGCTCTGTGTGTGCTGTAACTCACTATTTTTGGTTTGTAGCTTTGTTGGTTGAGCTGCTTTGGTGAGAAAATGGGCAATGCAGGCAGAAGGTGGTTTGCTGGGGGAGAGACACAACTGTGCAGTGTCAGTTTAGGCTGGCTCATCAAAGCCCATTAGTGGTTGGTCAAAGCTCTGCTTTGTGAGGCGACTTACTGGAACCAAACCCCTCACAGCATTGAATCACTCTGGTTTGCAAGGAGATACATCCTTGGGATATTACCTGTTATCACAATGCAGGAATCAATGGCTCTGTTTCTACTGGCACATATGATCACCACATAGTTTGTCTTTATTAATTTTCCTTCAATGAGTAGCTTAAACATTTCTGAAAGCCCTTCTGCCAGGGAGTAGCTGCACTCAATGATATGGACACTGTCATTGCAGGAGCTGGCTGCCAGCCCTGCCAGCCAGGGCAGCTGTGCTGAAGTCACTGGTGTGATCTGGCTGGGCACCTGGGGAAAGGCCTGGGGAACAGCCTGCTGGTACTGACGGATTTCAGACAGGTGCGATTCCCGCCAGGAGCGCATGAATATTTGCTCCAAATCCTCAATCAGAGGGACCTGGTCTGCAGCTAAAAGATAAAATAAGAGGGAAATATTATGAAACAATTAAACAAGACTGTTGAGTTAAAAACTTTTTTTTTTTAACCATGCTTCAGATACCGACATGCATGACTCTGTTGCCTTTAGCAGATGTGAAGCAAATTTTTCATTTTGAAACGCCTGTGTGGAACTCAGATAAAGCTGTCCTAACCTGAACCCAAGTACCAGTAATTAGAAATATTTAAGAGGTTGAGTGCTGCCTGTCTCAGCATAATACTACTTCTAAACCACAGATTGTCTGCAAGAACAGTGAATTACAGCTCTTTTCCTTTAATTTTCATTGCTGAGGTCCCAGATGACAGCAGAAAATAAACTTTGTATGCTTATAATTCAATCTGTCTGGTCTTCAAGACCTAGTTATTTAATTTTGCTCCATAACCACGAATGAAATAGTTTAATATCACATTATTAAAGACTCATATTTAGTACTGTCCTGCCCTAATATTCCCCTTCTCATTTGCCTGCACGTAATATATTCATTGTAGTCCACCTGGATGTAGAACACTCTTACCTAGTTGAACAAGGTAGTAGACAGTCAGTAAGAGCTGCATTTCCTCAGAAATAGGCTGTATTGTGGATGCACCATATTGTTCATATGCTCTAGACAAAGACTGTGAATTTCTGTAACAGGTGTACAACAAAGGACTCACTATCACATCATTAATGTTTCCACAAAGATATGGGAAGTTTCCATGACCTACAAAATAGATGTATGTACACATCACATTAATTTCATCATTTTTCATATGTGCATTAAACAGTTTTAATAGTCAACCTCTTAAAATGTATAGTGTTAGCAGTGTTTAGGGGTGGTATATATCTTTACATCTCTTGGAAATAAAAGAGGCCTTGTTGTGGGGTTGGGGCGTTTACCTTTAAAAATAACTGGTTTTGCTTTACAGATTTTCAGCAAGTTGTCAGGAACTGAGACTGGTTCTCCCGAGCCCACCATTGGAGAGGAGGCTGGTCCCACCAAAGCAGAATGTGGTAAAGATGACAGGCTTCCTCCATCTAAGATTTCAGACATATTATTACTGGAGTCAGGTCTAGTAATGACTCCCTCAAAGAAAAGTTGTCCTGCATCATCTCATACCCACATTTACTATTGCTCTTTATGGCTCCATCAAACAACCCATGACCTGTTACTACAGCCCACAGTATTATGCTAAAGGTCTTGGAGGACTAATTATGTCATTGCAACACTGGACATCCCACATGCATCTAAAGGTTTTGAAATGTTTATAAACAAACTGTTTCAGATATGAATGCATGAATAGAGAGGTTTATTAATTGATATTAATGCCTGTGTACTTATGATTTGTGAGTTCTCTGTGATTTATTTAGTTCCACTCATTCTAAACAGTTTTTATTGCTATAAGAAGAAAGAAAAAAATAAGATGCAGTGTTTGCTCAGGCATAACATCTTTATGGTAATTTTAATGTAAACAATAGTACATTAAAAAATATATTTTGGGGAGACCACTTATTTCACTGCATGTCACTCTTGTCTGTATCTAGACTATAAAATCCAAGTGCCAAGAATACTATGACAAATAATTGAAACAATGGATGGTACTGTTATTATGGACCCGAGTTATTATACTAATTTTAATATTCCAAAGATGTTTTGGGGTCTAAAAATGGACTCAGGCATATGTTGGGATTTGTTAATGATTCAGTGACTGGAACCTAAGGAGACTTAGGCTCAGAGCCTCAAAGAAAAATCAGTTGGAATAAAGCACCTAGGTGAGCACAGAGAAATCTCTCCTATTAACCTGCATGTGTCTTTAAAATAATGCCTCTTTCCCCCCATTATTTTCTGAATAATGAAACAAACAAAATCATTACCTTGGGTATAGCTTACCATTTTTAATTCTGTTTGGAACCTGTGGATTGAGCTGTAAATTCCAAGTTTCAGAGGATGATGGAGATTCTGGTGACCAACCTTTATGGCGTTTTTTTGGAGGCCCTGAATTTGCTAATGTGCCTGAATGTTTCAGAGAAATATGAGAATAAAATGTATACAATTTTGTGCATGGTAATTCAATATGTTCTGATAGACTGAATGTATTCAACGAGTATGGTAGTAGAAAAGGTCAAGTCTATGAATAGAATGATTTTGTGTGTTTTATTTTACTTTGTTTTGTCCTGCTTAAATTTCTTGGAAATTTCTGGTGCAGAAAACTCTTAATTATTCAGATTTCACTTATTTTATACCAGTGCTTTCTCTCTACTAAGAAAAATACAGGATAAGTACAGTAAGAGACATATTAAGAACCCCTAAAATTATTTATATTGTGAAGTCAAGACTGTGGGCAAGCCAGTCAAGACTGGCTCCTTTTATTTCAGAACACATAACACAGTGTTATATGTATTTTATTGAAAAATAATATTCCCAAGGGTTTCAGAGTAATAGTAATAAATATCTGAGTTCTTTTCAAGAATTTCCCCATTTACAGGATTTTTGCCACTTCTTGCTGGTTCCATCTTTGGTTTTTTGTTATTCCATATTAACTCCTATCAAGCTACTTCTACCCACCTCCTACAGATGTATAGCTTCAACATTTTTTTTTTCTGTAATAAATCTCTCACGGTTTCTCTAGGAGATTCTGATAATTGAATTTCTTCAATTTTCTTTCATCATTTTCTTGAGTCTCCTGGTGCACTCCTGAAAACTCCTAGAAAGATGAGCTTCTACTAACATCAAGTATTTCTAATTATTGAGAGCCATTGTTCCTCCAGGAATTGCTCAGAAACTTGCAGGACTTTGCAATTTCTGTTTCTGGACATGACTACACAGGGGTCGTAACACTTCTTCACCCTCCCAAGGCTGCACCTCCTGGCAGAATAGTGAGTCCCGCATAAAATTCGAGGCAACATAAGAATTTCATATAGAAAGTGTGGGTTTAATTTTGAAAAATTTATTAAAATTAAAGATAAACCCGAGGTCTTCAGATCTAGAGGAAGTCTGTTTTCTTGCAGACCCCTCCACACAGGTTTCCAACGACTTTGTCCCTTACACTTTTACCACGCGAGGGCAGCCTTTGGCCATTTGTGCTGCTCATCCTCTCACTTGGTTTCCTGGCCTAGCGTTGGGACAAAGTCACAGAATACTTAGAGCAAGACAAAGGATTTTTTTTATTTGACAATGCTGTGCTCTTTCCTGCAGATGTTGATACGGGAAATTAATCCTTCTGAAATGAAGTATCAATAATGTGCTGCTGCATGGAAAAATGAGATTAAGACCCTGCATGGGCAGAGAAGGAGAATTTGTCTGTGATGCCAGCAGGGAAACCTGGGGAGACCTATCCTAAAATAGAGCTACAGTTCGTTTCTCGGCATAGTGAAAACTAATTTTCTTCCTTAAACAAGACAGTGACATAGTTTGTGACAGAAAACAATTAACAAAAAGCATGATAATAATGCTACAGGGAGGACAGTTTCTTGAATTTGGAGCCAGTTGCCAAAGTCTAGCTCTCCATCCCAAGGTGAACTGCAACACAGGAATCATTCCATGAGTGATTACTTATAAATATTTCTTAATTCCCTTCACAAAATCTGTTGGCAAAATCTATGCAAACTGACACATTCTTTAAGAACCTGGATTCAGAATCTAGTCTGTGTCTCTATTAAATGAATGAGAATATGAGAAAAAATCCAGTTAATAATTACGAATTGTAACAAAACTGTGGCTAAAAACATATAAAGATTTTTTTTTCCCCAGGAAATTAATACAGAAAAAAGTATTGTGGTCAGAAAGGACTTGGAAGGGAATGGCAATTTCTAACCATTCAGGAAATTACAATCATGACATAATTTGTTCCATGCTTCTGTAATTCACAAAGAGTAAATACCTAACACTGAAGGTCTTGTCAGAGCAGACAAATTATTTTTCATCAGCTGTGGTTTAGGTGATTCCTTGCCATTATAAACTGATGAGCTGAATGTAGCTGTTGAAGGGATGTGATCTATGGCTGCAGCTGGCAAGAAAAAAAAAAACCCAAAGTATTTACATTAAACATATCTAGGTCAAGATCCTCAGTTGATATAACAAACCAATTCTTTCATCATTTACTTTAATAGAGCCATTGGGATCTGCTCAAGAGTGAATACAATGCTGAATTAAACAAACCTGTTCTGGCCTCCTACTCCCAATTAAGTGCCTGAGCAAAATCTGATTCTTCAATTAAATGCATATGGCAGAAGCTGTAGCTTCTTTGCATGACCCTGGCTCTTACATAAAGCTTACTCAAGAACCAGGCAAAAGAGAGATCTTGTTTAAAATTTACTAAGCTTCCATCCCAATCTTTCTCTAAGATTTTTTTAACTATGCTGCATTAAAATAAAAAAAGGGAGGTGTTCTCAAGCCTAATATACTTGTAATTAATGTAGCTCTTTTGTAACATCTGAAAACAAAACAAAACAAAAAAAAAAGGCAATCTGCTGTTATAAAGAGATTATTTGTTCTGGAAGGGAACCAGTATTCCAGATCACTACTATTTTAACAGGTTTCTATCTCACACAGAGAATAGATTATAATCACCAGAGATGTGCTTCAGCTCCCCTGTGTAAAAACCCAGGAAAAACCTGTAACAGTCACAAGACACTAAAGAGCTGTTTTCATTATGAAGAAGCTCAGAGAGATCACTCTAACCTCTATCATCTATCACCTTTCATTGATGTCAACTTAATGGAGAAGTAAAGGTATCAGAAATAATTTTTAATACAAAGACAGTTACAGATACTGACCATTAGTTTGTTTTTTAATATTAAAGTCATTTATCTCAGCAGAAGAAAAATTCACAAGCTTTTAAGCCGATGCCCATATAATGTCTGTTTTGAAAAGGATTCTGGTCATAGCTTAAAATAGACTGGATCAGACAAAAAAGCTAAAATTACGCTGGGTCCTGTAACAGTTGTCATCTGTGACCAGACAAGTGACAGCTGGAAAAACACTCTAGAAATAAGGGCTTTTTAAAACATTTTAGTTTGGTTTAGCTGAGAGCAAGCTGCAGAACACCTATTAACCATTTGGTACCTTTTAAACATAAACCTGACGGGAGAAAATGGACAGCGAGAAGCCTTCAAAGTATAATTGCTTTCTTGGTTTGTAATAGATCTCTAATTCTATTCAACTTGTTTTATTAGGCAGTGTGCCTACTTGTTTGTCTTTGCTTTCACACAAGTACACCCAAATACACAGGCACAGAAGAGTGAAGTGGAACCCCAGCATGATTGCCTTCTAAGCAGTACCTGTTTGCTGAGTCCCAGCTGAAGCACTGGGATTTGCAGCTGGGAGCAGCTCACTGGAGGTGCTTCCTGAGAGGCCAGAACTTTCTGGCAGCTGGAACAAGGTGCTTGAGCAGGTATTGGTTGAAGACTGCCGGCCTCTGAACTCTTAACAAAAGAAAAAAAGAACCTTCTTTATCTTTCTGATAATTTCACACAAGAATTGCTTAGAGTATACAGCACTTGGAATGAAGGAACCAATGTCTTCAGACATGCCAGGCTCATATTAGGTCAGACAATGGCTTTTACAGCTGCTCTAGCAGTCACCTGCCTTTAAAGAGTATCCTTTCAAAGGATCTCTCTTAGGCTTTACACAGACGCCAGTCCCCGTGATAGCCAAGCCTGGATGATGAAAAGCAGAGCTCGAGGAAGACAGCTTCATTATCTTACCTGCCCCTTTCCAGCAGATTACAGATCCTTTGGTCAGAGTTCCCTGTGCATTCCTGACCAGATAATACTTTAAGTGTTTCTGTTTCTTGGGCTGAGTGGTCAGTTTAAGATTAATGTGATTTGAGAATTCTGTAAAGTAGCAGAAACCCTTCTTGCCACAGCCAACACAATTGCCAGAGAAGCCTGATAAAATAAACAATACACATAATCCAATGAGATAGGTGGATCATTATTAATAACATTCAAACACGAGTTTTTCCAGAGGAAAGGCTGCATTTATATTTTGGATTTTTGGTTGTTTTCTTTTTTTTTCCACAGAGTGAAATTTTTATTAATGTTTTCCTCAAAAAAAGTATTTGCACTTTGTATAAAAAATATATTGTACTTTGGGTAACAGACTGCAAAAATACAGCCCCACATTTAAAAAACAAATAAAATGGATCATATTTTTCATTTTCTCCCACCAAAAAAAGGTCACACTTACTATTTATTACCTACCTGGGAAAAGTTTCTGACTGAAGAGCACTGAGTCAATTGCTTAACCCCAGCCCTATTCAGCACGACAGCATGCACATGCTTCACTTCTCTTTCAGATTTAATTGACATATCATTCAATTTCACTGAATTTCATTTCACTCAATCCAATGAAACATGCAGTTAAGTCTCAAGAAATTAAGTATATTTAGCCTACTATATTTAAATAGATCTAAACATATTTAAGTACTGAGTTTCTACTATAGATGCTATTTTAGAGCAGAAAAAATACTAAAGTGTTCCTGGGCTATTAATTTAAAATAGCTCTGTCAAATTATGGCTAAAGTGTGTCAGCACTTCACAGCAGTTGAAACTATTTATGATTACAGGAACAAAGTGTCTGCAACTTTATAGACACAACAGAGACATAGTCTCTCCCCATAAAGCTTTTTGTACTCAGGGTTGATGGGGCATTTCCAGGGATACTGCTATTTCCTCTCATTCTGAGATACACAGCTTGAGCCTCAACAAGGGGCTCATGGTGCTGATGTCATTAGCCTCGTAAATAAAGGGCACTACTCACACAGCTGCCTTAAGATTCTTCCTTTTTTTTTTGTCCATTTTACAAAGTATTTCCTAAGACAATTTAATCTTCCATCAGACTAATGCAACTGCTTGAATATTATTATTATTATTATTATTATTATTATCATCATCATCATCCTATACTGAGCAATTAAAAGATAATCTTGCCCATGGAAATTTTTTCTTTGTTCCCTAAACATGGCCAGAAGTATGATGTTTTCTTTCATTTTAACCATATGTAATGCACACTTTTATTTATAATAACAGCAATTGAAATGAAAAGGGTATATTCAGTGAATTAAAACATGGCAAAAATAAAGGAAATGCATTACACATTATGTGGAAAATACCATTTAAAAGAAAAAAATGGAATAAAGGATCAATAATATGATAAATAAAAGTATGAGCCATTTATGAAATTTATTATTTCAATCACATATCTCAAAAAATTTATTTTACAAATTAATGGTCAGTACATATTTGTTTCTGTAAAGTACAAGCACTGGAACATAATGCTCCGTAAACACCTGCTGTTTGGTTTTCAACCTGAGCACTTTCATCAGTTTTCAAAAGGTTCAGAAGAATTTATTAAAAACTAAAGTTGATGTGGAAATTGGTCTGGTATCCATGGGAACAAGTGGCCAACAAGCATTGAAAGCTGCCTATTATCTCTCTGATCCTAGTCAGTAGGATGATAAAAGTCATTGTGACTCATAAAATCAGGACAAGTCATGACTCTGCAGAATCCTCTGTGTTATATCAGTCAGCACAAAAGCATCTGTCTAACATCACAGAGCCTTGAGTAGCTGCAATAAAAGCAACAACAAAAGGAAACAAAATTAGAACGGATGTGGCAAAAGCTGTAGAGTTTGCATGCATTTTATGGCGATTAAGATATCATGAAAAATGCTTTTGCTAGTAAATGAAAACTTCCTATATATTTGGCAGAACACAGAGCACCACAGCAGCAGCACTGCAATTTTTACCTGGTTGCCACTTACAAGACTGCACATGTTTTCAAATTTACTCTTTCTTCTATCCAAAAGTACACTTTTTAGGTTTTATCATTTTGCTGAGGCGTGTCCAGCAACCTGACAAAGCCAAATGTTCAAGTATTTGTTCAGTCCAAGTTGGACAGTGGACACAAAATCTTGTCATTCGAACTTCAGATTTTCAGATCACTTTTTTAAATTACATCTGTCCAAACCAGATTTAGCAATAACTTCTACCTGAAAAAACCTTTTGCCCTAATCACCTATTTTTAACTCTGTGGCATCTACTGGAAAATTAGTTTACACACTATATAACATACAAGTGAGGCCGAGGAAGGACTAAACAGATCTAAATTGTCCACTTGTTTTGAAAAGTCCTTGGAGGATATTTTATGCTAATTTTTTAATTTTCCTTTAAGTCTAATTATCATCTTTCTTCTCAAGTTTCTCCAGCCCCTCTGAGTGAGACTCAGTCCTTTCTTGCAAGCTCCTGCCAACACCCTTTTCCATCCCATTCCCTCTGACTGACACTCCTGGTTGGCAGCCATTGCTTCATTAATGCAGCTCAGCCCTGACACCACAGATAGAACACAGCATGCTCTTACAGTTCCAGTGCAATGAAATGCTGTTCAGTCATCTCTCATTGCAGGGCTCTGCCACCCCTGCCCAGAGCATTTTATGTGGCAGACTGAGTAACACTGAGAACCCAAACATTTCATCATCCTCTCTGAATGCCCTGTTCATGCCATGGCCCAAGGCAGCAGCTGACAGAGGGGACAGCTTGTTTCATAAACAAGCTGCATTAAATATTCTTCCATACATTATAGAGAGGACAAAGGTCAGGGGAGTTGGGGCAGCCATAAGGTGACTCAATATATCTATGTCATGGAATTGATTTCACAAGAGAATTAGAAATCAATGCCTGCAGTTTAGGGGCTAAAAGCCTTTCACCTTTAGGTCACTGGTTCATACCCAGCTCAGTTCAATTGTGACTAAAGGCTGCTCTCCTCTGAACTTTGTTTAATCAGAAGGTGTTTGATTGTATCTGTGATTTATCCTATGCATTTGCTTGAATTTGCTCACATCACAATGATCAATTGTCCATAATTTAAAAAGCTCTTCCACAGCAGGGACCTTGTGCTCCGAAGAAGGACCTTGGACCAAAAGGTTATGAAACCTGACCTATCTTCTTACTGATAACATGGTTCCTTTGGATAAACAGTGAGCTTGTGGTAGGAATAAAGAGAGGACTTCAGAATGGAAGGACATCCACTCAGTATTTCATAATCAAATCTTTCATCAAGTGGCAGAAAATTTTCTTCTTGTTTCTCTTTTAAATGAGTAACAGGCTTTTAATTAACATTACTATTTTGGTGGAAAGTTTGCAGCTTGCTTAAACAAAGAATGATTATATTTCCACAAGTATTTCTTCTTTTCAGTTCTACTCACAGGTAAAGGCACACAAACACTGACAATGCTCCATGGTTTTCCTACCTACTCAGTACCACTCCATTTGAAGACTGAAGTCCTAAGTTTAGAAAATGAATAAAATCAATGTGGTCAAGCTGGAGAGCTCCATTGTGTGGAAACTCAGTACTGTTACAAAAGCCCAACAGATCATTGCATATTTATAAGAAGCAGTCACAGTATTTTATACTACAATGTTTTCATCTTACATACAGCTTACAATGCAAGCAAACTAATCTTTTCCTCTGTCATTCTGACCTTGGGAACCCACTGGAAAGAAAAAAAAAAAAGGATTTCTTGTTCCCTGCTAGGAAAGTAGGCAGCTGTTTGGTCTTTAGGAAAATGATGGGTGAATAGCTGCTTTCTTTATCATGAGAGACTCTTCTGAAGAGCGAGAAATAAAAGAAGAAAGCAAAACAAGAAAAGAAAAAATAATCTTTGGGAGTGATACATGTTAGCTGCTTTAATTAGGAAACAATAAATATCTCATTATCACAGATCACTTCCTCCATCTAAGCATTCCTTTAGACTGCATAAAACCCAAGAAACAGCTTTCTAAAGGTAAAAACCTAAATCTGTTTTGCAAAGCAGTTAAACCTGTGATTTAACATGATTAACAGAATCATATGAGGAACATGCTTATAGTCAGAACACATTTTGCTTGTAAAAAATATAGTCTTTTCCAGAAACTGTTGACATTTTCTTCCTATGGAATAATACGTCAATTGTAAAAACTAAAAAACAAAACAACCTCCAACAGAAATTACTTTCAAATCACAAGCACATCTGCCTGGATGATGGGACAACTTTGTAGCATTATCAATAAAATGGCACATGCCCCAGAGGAATATCAACAGTCTCGAATGGGAACAAGACCATAAGTCAAAATCTGGCCCTAAAACTAATGAGACATTTCCTGCTTTCTTCTGGTCTTTTTGTACAATCCACATGCATCTTCACAAACATATGCAGCAGACCATAAGAAATCAGGAAACTATTGGGTGACTCATTGGTGTCTTCTCTCTTCAAATAAACTGTTTTGAAATAAGTCGATAGTACTGAATAACAGCTGTCTTACAAAAATACAGATATTAGGAGGAAAAAGCATGAAAGTAATCAAAAAAACAGTGAGGTTGAAGAGTTACAAATCATGTGTCTGTATCACCAATAAGCTTTACTAACATAGTGGGATATACTCTGACTCATGACAGCTAATTTCAATTCAAAATGAATCCAATTCAATTTCTCTCTAAACTTACAAAGGCTTGAAGGGTTACTACACTTTCCATGCTGTTTCAAAAGGCCAACATGTTTGACAGAGTACTGCTTAAACTCAGAATACCAAAAATAAGGCTTCTATGCTGTCTTGAACAGCAATACACTAAATAGTTTCCTTTCTTCATATGATGTGTTTTCAATTTAAATTTACTGCCAGACAGAGATCACTGTGCCACATTAATAGATTATTTAGAGCAATGATGCTTCTGGTTTTTATCCCACTATGTGTCCAAAACCACAAGACTACTCATGTCTGCTTCTAATTTTACTTCCCCTGATTTGACTTGCACTGGCATATGAAAACCTGAATCAAACAATCATTTCTATTCACAGTATGATCTATTGTACAAATAGTATACTTTCCTCATGTTAGTATGATATTATTTTTTTGTTTAAATTATGCATTGTGATACATAATTTTTTTCATTAGATTAGGGACCAGGAACATTATTTTATCTCCAGCTTTATGATGAAGACTTCAGATCTTAAAGAATGTAAGTTCTTTAATATTTAAGCTTGTTGTAGAATACATAAAAGTCATACTACAGTTACTAGAATTCTTTGCAAAATAATGTGGTTCACTGGGTTTAAGTATATAACAACAGTCAAAAAATAAGCATTTAAATGGTTTCAGGAAACTAAAATGTATCAAATAAGCAAACTGAGGATGCAAGTAGTATAAAGCCCTCCCAATTATGTTACTGTTGCCTTTTTCTGTTCTTGTTTAGCACGCAATTAACAAATACACTACTTCCTCTCTGCTAACAGCCTAAGGAGCTTAAGCTGTTAATAGTGCTAGCACTGAATGACTTGAGTGGTACAACATTCCTGTCTTTATCTTTAAAATGACAACACGTGGGTGATTTACAACCCTCCTAATTCTTTTACAATCACTGGTCAAATGCACTGTGACCAATCCAACTCTACAAGATCACATAGAAAAAGAAATTACTGTACATAGAATCACATTATGCACCTTCACACTCCACTGTCAACCCGAATGCCTTGAAGAGTGGCTCAAACTGAGATAACAACTGAGTTCATGTCATATCCCTCAGTGTTTGTGAAAGAAACCTCTTAGAAGTCTTGGGAAATGTTTCCTCTTTGCTATTCAAAGCTCAGACTGGTGCACAAATATATGATGAATCATTTTTTTGGTTAACTATGAAAACAATATATATGAACCTGAGAGTGTCTGATTTCAAAATGAGTTCCCCCTCCAATTATGCACCACCTTTCCCAATATAAAAAATATCCCATTTTAATAACATTAATATTCATTTAATTAATTCACATGATTGCAGATCTTCCCTATTTGGTTTGATTTAGATGAGGTTAATGGCAATCAGAAAGACTATAATAAAAATAGATAGAAGGATCTATTCTTATGTCAGAAAAACTTTTAAGTAGATTAAATGCAATAAATTGAAGCATCCTCCTAACAATATTTTTCAAACACACAGTATTAACATATATAGGAAAAATTTCAACCTATAATCAGTCATATTTATTTATATTGTGATGATAGCCAAAAGTCATAGGTTAGGATCCAGAACCCAGGCTATTGTTCAAACACAGTGGAGAATATTATCCCTGTCTCAAAGAGAGAAAATTGAAATGGTCATCATTTTTTGTAGCCTAAATTATCATTAAACTGTTTACATGTACATAAGAGCCTGAAATTTCCACTTGAAAGGCCAACAGTCTGTACACATCCATATTTGGAAAGCTAAAATAGACACAGGTAGCTGTTCAACCAGTCTAGTTACCAGATATGCAGTTCCAGCAACTAGGACATGCACCAGTCAAATAATGACTTTAGCCTTGAATTATTGGACAGAAGGTGATGAAGCATCTCCAATGAAGTGGCCCACTCTGCATCTTTCCAAAGCAAACACAGCCAGTTCTGACTTGTTATCTTGTGCATGACCTGTGAGCATTACTGTCGACATGGACTGGAATAAGATCTGCCAGACTCAAAAACCATTTAGCTATTAATTGAAGCCACAGAAGAATCCATGTAGTGCAGTCAGACACTTACCCAACAGGGCATTGTGCCCATTGTCATCTGGCAGGAATCTTTTATCCACAGCACACACTAACAGGTGATCAGGTAAATTTGGTGACTTTGCACCAACAAGTAAAAATCCAGATGGCACCTCAATATGTTCATTGGAAATTGAAATCAGTCTCAAATCTTTACCAGCCTGGCAGAAACCTAAAAAAAAAAATCAATTCAACTTATCTTAAGTTGACAAGATGTTTTTGTTTCCCGTTCACAATTGTCTTCATTAGAGGACTTCCTATATTTTTGATGAAAAACAAAGTCTTACCCTCTAAGATCAAGGGCATACTAAAAGAAAATTTTCTTCCCTGCATTTTGGTCAGCCATAAACAAATAAAAATTTGAAAACATACAATGAAGTTTCTCTTGGTAGTGGTTTGTAATCTACATATTTATGGAACTCATCACTATCATCATAACTTAGGTCAGACATGGAGAAAATAGTTCTCAAAATCTGGTGAATTTCACCAGCTTTTCCTGTGTTTTCAAATATCTTGACAGCTTCGTAGAATAAGGTACACTTTAAAGAGAAGAGTGGTGATACAGCAAGAAGAATTATCACATTCATTTTAGCAAATGCCATGCCTGCAGACTCAATATTTGAGAGGCTGTGTTGCCTAAGAGAACAGAAGTTCTGTCCTTGTGCCAGTCATTCCAACACAAATGCTTACCTGATACTGAACAAAGACCCTGTAAAATAAAAGAGCAACTGAGAGCAATCCAGCTTTATCTGGCAGGTAATGAACACTGACATTTTGAGGATTTCCATAACATATAGATTATCTCATTCTGACAAATTATAGGGGAAATAGCCCATGTCCTACCCTTTTCAGTAGGACAAATGCTTCTGACAGCACAGGTTTGTCTGTCTTACCATCAGTAGTATACTCTTACCATCAGTAGTGCAACATCCTTCTGGGGGAGGCTTCATCTGGTAAGAAACAGGAGGACTACTTGATTCTGAGCCTTCTTCTTCCTCCTCTTCTTCTTCTTCTTCCTCATTATCTGCTCTGCTGCCTGCTGCAAATTATCATAGCATAAATGACTTAGACAACAGAAAATGTTGGCAACAAAGCAGTGAGTGAACAGGGTGACCCAGCTACAGAAAGTATTACAGCAAACTGGATTCTCTCCTCTTGACAATGACTTTACTGTTGCCAACTCTTGATAGGTGTTCCTTAAAGCTCCAACTTCCAGTCATGCTTATGACAGAATGTCTTCCACCAAGAAAATAAAGATATTAGTTCCTGTGCAACAGACAACTGCACCTGAGAAAGTAAAACCCACTAAAGGACAAATAAAAAGAAGCCTCAAATTACTAATTTTTAAAATCACATTACTTTAAGATAAGTGCACAATTTTTAGGGGACTGGCTTCTAATCTTTGAACTCTTGCTGATCAAAACAGTGTAACTCTATCCTTTGTTTATAATATTAACAGCCAATAAAACCTAAAGTCATTACTTCTTGGCACTTTAGAATGTCCTGGCTACAGTCCAAGTATAGAATTTATTAATTAGGTATTGACCGTGTCCTTGATTTTGTACAGGACACTGAAAAAACTGTTCCTGCTTGAAACTAGTTTCACCACAGATGATGCCACAAGAACACCTAATTCTCCCGTCTGTCTTCTATCAGAACCCAGAGCTCCAAGTAATGCACTGACACTCCCTGTACAGTGTCAAGGAAAGGCAGATGTTCAGGAAGATGATTCACACCAGCCTGTGCTTGGACTGTGCTAGTCCAGGAGGCACTAAGGAGGCAGCACTGAATGCTGGAGAGCAATACAGGATGTAAGCTTTAATTTTTAGAAGGCTTTAGGTGTGTTTAGAGGGCTTTATGGCTGTGTGTTTCAACCATAGACTGCCTCTTTCCTTCTCTCCACCCAAAGAACAATGGCTTTT
>VZTR01021851.1:79000-93505 GCA_013400775.1 Chaetops frenatus | reverse complement strand
AGCATTAGTGCGTCAGTTTTTATTTATTTAATGGTCACTTTGAAATCCCAATTTTTTTTTCCAGTTTAGTAAAAGGATGAAGAAAGAAGAAAATTTGCAAGACACAGTATATTTTGGGGTTGGCTGTCCATAAGGCTGTTTCCTGTATCAGTTGATGTGTGAAGGGAAAGTCTTCCCTTGGCTCCTGGTCCCATCCTAGTGCTTTATGTTGACTTGGCAGTGAGCAAGGTGGTCAGATCACACATCTGGCTGGAAGCTGCTCAGGATAGGGGAGATGAGCAGATGGAGGTTTGTCAGCATTGCCAGCCTAAAAGTGTGTTTACTTTTTTAACTTAAGTGCAGAAGAGCCAGCACAATGGGCAGCCCAGACAGAGGAGGACAGAAGCAGAGCTTCTGCCCACAGTCGATTTGGTTTATGCTGTTCTTGGAGCCTCACCTGCTCATCTCTGCCAAGTTCTTGTTCACTCTCATTATAAAGGGCAGTGGGACTGGACTCTCCTCTCACTTGCAGTACTTAACAACTGGGGGCAAGAATGCCATTTCTGGACTTCATCTTGACTAATACTTTTGTGCCTCTCACTTAACCTTCACTGATTGCTTTTTAAAGACACTATCTCTCATTCCCAAACTGAATTAAATGAGTTGGAAAACACTGTTGTTCTGTTTTCGTATCACTTGATTTGCACTTGGTTGGAATGGCTCTACAAGAAGCAATGCACTGGAAGGTAAAGCCCGCTACAGGTCTTGTACTGTGCATGATCTGCATAAATCTGAATAAAGCTTTTGTAAGGCATTAGCATAATTTGGAAGGGGTGGTGGTGATGATGGGGGTGGTGTGTGTGGAACTAAACAAAAAACACTGAAAAGCTTTAGTGTGTACACACTTTCAAGTGTATTTATATGTAGGGAGAGGATGGTGAGTATTCTGGACTGATGACGTGTTCCTTGTGTAGACTTGGAAAGAAAATGCCACTCTTTAGTCTGCTTCTTCTTTCCTGTGTTTCTGAAGACACTGTTTCAAACATGAAATGCCCCTATCTTCTATACTATATATTTGGTTATATTAGTCAAAGTGATCCTTTTAAAGCTACATTTCTACTTATTTTTTTGAAATAAATCTTCTTATAAGATAGTTGTCATTTAGAAAAAAACCACAGTAAAATGCTGTGATGGGGGGAAATAGCTTTTGGATACTCATATAGGAAATGGAAATGTTGTGACAGATTGTCCTTCTTGGGAATAACTGGAGCAGTTTGAGTTATTAACATGGCAAATAACAAACTTCAGAGTATTTTTTTCTTCTGAGATATTACATGGAAGTTTGCAGAGTAAATGAAATTTAGTTCTACTATTACAGCAGGAAAGGGCAAAATATGCCAAAACTGTCCGTGAAGGAAATAAAATAAAGCTTTTAAAAGAAAGTCTTAGCTTATAGTATTTGCAGCACAAGTCAGTTACTTGAGAACAGTTAGTGGTAATCAATTAGCTTAAAATGCATTACAGATGAGGCTGGTATGTTTTTTCTCTTCAACTTTTTGGATTGGATTTGTGCCTGAAGAGATACATTTTTCAAGAACTGAGCTATAATGGTTTTTGGCTAGAAGTATTCTTCTACTTTAAAAAATACTTTAATGGCCTTAACACCAAACCTTTGTTATACTGTTGTTAGATCCAGGAGAAGAGACAAATATAAAGTTTTATCAGCATTTGGTTTGGCAGTATAGAGCTTTTCAGTACTCCTTTATCAAAATACTTACAGGCATGTAATTGCAAGGGCATAAAAGGGCTTTTACTGGCACAGACCATTTCAGCTTAACTGTAATAGGCTCTGTCTTTAAGAGCACATTTTATGGTATTGTAAGGTTCATCTAGATTAGAGTGACTTTGTATGTATCATGTGTCTCAGTAACCAAAATAAAGCCTGAGATATACTCAAGAAGTTTAGATTTTCTAACACAGATGAAGTCCATCTTTGCCTGCAGTAATGCTCGCTTCCTGGTAAAGCTCTTATGTCGAAAATATCTTGATGTATTTATTCATCTTTGTTGGTCGTCTTCAGGCCTGGGAAGGACTGCAGTAGTTACACTGAGCAAGAAAATGCATGAAGAAGAAGTAAATAAATCTACTGTAATGGCCACAATTTAGAAGAATAGAATCTTTAATATCTGAAGGAAAATTATATTCATAGAAGAAAAGCAAAAAAGACATTATTTGAAGTGAGTGTCTTAAAAATTCAGGTGTAGATTAGTCTTAAGAGGTTAAAATTAAAAAGAGAAGGATATATTTGGACAATGAGCTGTGACAGCTGTTACTGCTCTTGCCTTTTGTAAGAATATGACTAGAAAGATTGTTTATGTAAGTGGCTTGGCCTAAATGTTGTTTCAGAATTTGTGCCAAATACATAAATTATACTTAAGATACTTTGAGCCAAAATCTCTTTGATTGCCTAGGTGGCTTCTACTAATTTTAATGAAGATTGCATGTTTTAATTGAAGCACAAAATTGGGCCTCTGATATTGAGGTTGTTTCTATATGAATGTGTAAGCAATTTTAGGATACTTGAAGAGCACATTTGTCAGATGCATGCAAACTTTTATAGCATTCCATTAGGCAATTGTAAAATGCTGAACAGAGGGATTATATTTCTTCAGTCAGGCATTATTAAGATGTTTTTAGTAGTCAAATCCTGAAATACCCTTCATTCTCATGTATCTAAAACCTCTAGTCAAAACTTTTTGAGCTGTTTGCTAAAAAGGGTGGTTTTTTTTTCTGATTTGATTTGTAACAATTGACGTTTACAATAAATACCGTATATCTATTTTATGTTACAAGGAATTCTAGCAACATTTTCAGGATACTAGTAGTTTTGTCTCTAGGCAGTGTTAATTTTGCATGGTGGTAGGAAACTTTACTTAACTGCCTTGTGGAGGTTAGTGAAAATAGAGAATTAGTTTTTATTATACATCATCAGTTGATGTGTTTATTCAGAAAAATACAGGATGGTTACCCTAAGGTGATTATATAGTAGCCCCTAGCAATTTACCCAAAAAAGTACGGTGGAAAATATAAAAAGACAAGGACAATTTGTTTGGATAAGTGAAAACTAGAGTCTTGGTGGTTCCATAGGTAGACCTAAACATATCTGAAATGTTACAGCAATATAAAATTATATAAATTCAAATTGGGTTGAGGGAATAAATATGAGTAAAATCATGTAATGTGAAATCATGTGACTGGTGATGAAACAGATTATATTTTATGTCTTGTACAGAAGTCTCTACCTGAAAAGTTTTCTGTCTACTTTTCTGAGTGTTCTTGTATTTAAGAAATAGAATACAACTACAAGATTATAAATATCTGCCTGAAATAGTTGTTAAAGAAGTATTCTATTTTCAGGAATATTCTGGACTATTACAGTTGCTGGGTAAGAAGTGGTTACTCAACACTTCAATCCCACCATGCCAATCAAATTAACGATACTTTGACCACTGATAGGATTTAAGTGAATTCTGAATTCTATACATTTATTATCTGATGGAAATATCCAGCCTGATGTCAACAAGGATCAAGTTAGTAACCTCCAGAGAGATAATTATCCTGCCCTGTAGGAAACACCTGGATGTCATCCACCGAGTGATTCTTCACATGCCATTGACTGTATTGATGAGATCTCCATCAGCTAATGACAAGTTAAGTCCCTGTCTCACTTGTCTCATGCAGCTTAGATATCTGAGACTGCATCCTGAAGAAGGGCCACACTGTTTTTTACACATGAGCACCTGGTTGCCTTGGAGCTTCGTTAGAGTTCTGGAGGTATCCGTGTGGCAGGTGTGAGATACCTAAGGAAGTGGCTTTCAGGAGTAGCAGCTGAAGCTAGTTGCCATTATATTGGATACAGTTATCTGTGAATGGGCAGTGGTCCTTGGTACTTTCTTTCCTGATGTTTGGTTTCAAAAGGAGAGTTTAACTAATGAAAGAAAATCCCTAGAAGGTTTAATTAAAAGAGGTAACTATATAGAAAACTAAGAAACCCACGGTATATCCTGACTGACATAAAAGCTGCAGTATTTGCTTACACATTAATTTACCCTCAATGATGTACTGCAGTCCTTACAGATGACTTCACATGGAAAGGTTTGCAGGACTGTTTTTTCCCCTTCCCACTACCTTTTCTATTTCCCTCATCCATTGTGCCATTGTTTTCTTTCTCCAATTGCAAGGAATCCTCCAACCTGCCATCTTACTACTCCTGCCCAACCTAACCCTGATTTTATTGAGATGGGTGGTAAAGAATTTCATCCAGTTAGAGCTGCTAAAACTCCAGAGCTCTGAAGTGAAGATTTTTCAGGATTGTCGAGTTTTGCAGTTTACAGTGACAGTGACTGCAGATCAAGCTCACAGCTGCATGCTTTCTATACAACATTGAGAATTCTGGTGCTCTTATCTAGACATGCCTTACTGTGAGATTTATGATGCCTCTGAGCAATCAGAGGGAGTCAGTTACTGAGATTGGTGGGCACCTGCAATCTGGGCTGATTTAATCTGGAATTATGACTTCTGGTTCAGACCCTTTGGCTGTAGTTCATTAACTAGTGTGCCTTTCCTTGCATATATTTGCATAAAAGAGCAAGAAGGCAAGCTGTCCATTTCATCTGTCAGCATGGAGTGCTATGCAATGTGCTGGTTTCAAGACAGTTATTCTCTGTGTGCCTAATGCCAACTTGCTTCCATAATCTTACTCTCTGGTCCCTCTGAGAACTTGCTCACTGTCCTGTTAAGATGAATGGCAGAAAACTAGGGGAAGCATTACATATCCCAAATGCTCACTTAACATTTTTTTGCTGTGCTACAGCATCATGTTTATCATGATTATATTCCATTTTAAAGAGTCGTAGAATCATTTAGGTTGGGAAGATCATCGACTTCAAGTGTTAAAGATCATTTCATTGTCTTTACATCTGCACACTGTGATAGCTCACTTTAGGATGTCTAGAAGTGTAATACTCTCAGTCTTTGCCTTTATGTGTTGCAGTTCATGACAGGAAAGATCAGTATGTTTGAATAACATTTTAAATAGGTGGATAATTGATTAAAATACACAACTTCCAAGTTAAAAAACCCCCCATACCTATTGAGCCACAATTCTAAAGTACTTTTAGGAATGACATGTGATATGTATCAGCTAAATTTTAGATTTAAGAAAAGCTTTGGAAGAATTTTGCTTGGGCAATTATCGATCTAAGTTTATACGGAGATGAAATGTAGTGATGCCTGTTTGGGCTGCAGAGGTGAACTACAACATCCATGAGCACTGAAAACAGAATGTGCTCCTGTGGTGCAGTCTGTGACAGTCTGGACAGCCAAATTGTCTTCCCTTCTGCCTTGGAAGTAGAAATGCCCAGTAGTCTGTCCCAGACTATTGACAGGAAAAATGTATCCAGCTTGATTCTTCCAGCGCAAGAAGATTTAACAGTTTATGTTCTATGACAGTTTAATTAGAATTATTTATTTATTAACTCAGCTGCCAGTTTTTCCTGGTTACCTCTCAACACGATAGTGTTAACCTTTATTACTCAGCCTTAGAGGGAAAATCAGATATTAGTTGGTTTTTAAACTGTGGCTTTATGGCTGGCTTAAGCTGTTCTAAGTTTAGGCTCTCAATTAAAGAGGTGTTTACAGACTCCTCTCTCTTTTTTGCCCAAGTCCCAACCCAGACATATAATTTTTATGAGACTACTGAGTGAGTTGAATGGGTTTGCTTACCTAAAAACCAGTCAATTTTTCATCTAGAATGCCTCTTTTAGCACATTTTCATCAAAAGGAGTAGCTAGTAGGAGCTAGTCCCAGTTCAGGACTGCCGTTTTTCTATGGCATTATGGATTTAGATTTGCTTATGCTCATCATATAACCATAACCTAAAACCCCATAACAATTAGAGATAAAGAATTTTAGTATGTATGTGTAGCCTTCCTTGCTCATGTGTAGCATGCATTGAAAAATAATAGGCAAGAAGGTATTTTTTTAATAACTTGATAAGAATTTGAAACAAAATAGCTCTTTTAGATTACTTTTATTTAGATTTAATATTTTTCCCCTCAGCTAATATGTGAATCTAACCTTTAAAGTATTTCCAATCAGTGTTTATGTTATGAATTATCTTGTAAACTAAAAGAATTTTAGTAATTTTAATGTTTCATTAGACTGTGTTAGATACATGAAGAGATTATTGTGAAAGGATTCACATTGTCTCTTCACAAAAGATTCAATGAATACAATAGGGTTTCTAAACATGGGACAGAAAAACATTCAGTGTACAGTGGGAATATATCTGAAAAAGCCAAGATAAATGTAGAAAACTTGTCAGAATTTCCTGTAACTTTTTGCGTTTTTCTTCCTGTTGGGTTTATAGCTTCTGCTTCTATAGAACTAAGCCTTACTTCTATTACATAAATGGAATGCAATTTTAAAAGTACTTTTAGTAGCACCATATTTGTTTGTTATTGCTGATCATCTTCAGTGGTTTACTCTGAAATATAAAAAATTCCAAATTTATTGTCCTTAGATTTTTTTCCTTCCTCTCAGATATTTGTATCATCAGTCTACTTTACGTCAATAGATTTCCCATTAAAGCAACAGGCATAACTCATGAGTACACTGAAAACTTTCTAGAGTTACTATTATTAGATTGGTCTGTCAGTGAGGTGGGCAACAGATACATATATATAAAACTATTTAGGCTCCTTTTTTATTTTTCTGTTCCTTTTCCTCCCCGCTTTTGCCATAATTGCGTGGAGGGGCACGCACAGCTGCCTGCTGCCAGCGTGTGATACTTAACCTGACCGTCGGAGCAGCCTCACAAAGGAAGGCTTTTCAGGTCCCCCAGTGAAACAACCACTGCATTTTATTGTGGCGTGAAATTAGAAGTGAAAAGCCCCATGGCTCTTGCTGTTTAGTAATGCGGAATATGTCGTTTCTGATGGTGATGGTAGCGCTGGGAGGGAAATGGAAAGCCAGGGGAGAGAAACAAAGTAACGATTTAGACAAAGAGGGCCCCCCCTTTTTTTTGTCGTCTCTGATTGTTTGGTGGTCTATAAAACCATAGAACTGTGGTGGATACAAGCAAAAAGAACATTTAGTTGCGGCTCTCTCATTCAGAGATGTATGTGTGAATTTGCTGGGTGATGTATACCGCGAGTCATCTGTTATCAGAAGAGTTCACTAGTTTAACTCATTTATAAAATGGCAACAAAAAATTTGACTTTGCTTGGAGAGAACAGCGCTGCTCTGACAGACACTTTAAGTTGCACAGCAAGATGGTGTTTATAACAAGACTGTGTGTGGTTTTCTGAAGCCGCCTCGGAACAGACTGGAAGGGGAAAGTGCCAGCTTGAAGAGGCTTTCCCTTGTCTGTTTAAAATTAAAAGAATGATGTTTTCTCAATGGAAATTCTTTACATATATAAAATGTCAAAATATTTGTGCTCACTTTTACTTTAAAAGTATTATGTAATCACTAAAGCAAATAGTCAACTATTAGAAAATGAAAAGGCAGTTTATGAGAGACATTTTAGAACACAAGATGAGCTTCTTTTCTATAGAATCATAGACTCATTTATGTTGCAATAGACCTTTAAGGTCATTAAGCACAACCATAAAGTTATCCATAAGCTGAGCACTATCACTGCTGCTGAAACAACTGGTGAAAGTATATCCACAATTTTAATATCTGGGAGGAAAAAGCTGATACATTTTTGCAGCCTTATGTTGGTTAGCAGTAAATCTTACTGTTATTTTTACTCTATCTGCGTGGAAATGGTGGAAGGGAACAGTGGCCTAGAAACAGTAGGGACATACAAGTTGAAATTTTTTTAATGTGTTGCTTACTGTCTAAGTTCCAGGTGCAATTTTGGAGAAGCTTTTAAAGCAGAAAGTAAAAGGTTTCATGACTGATCTATGACAGATTGGTGGAACAGATGCAAACATGACAAATCAGTTTATTGGTAAACTGCACTGCAAGACTGCAGCCGGAAGAAAGAAGGTTGGGACAGAGAAGCAAAACTGTTAATGTGTTTAATTCAGGGAGCTCATTTCATTGTTCATTAATACAGTAGCTGTACTGCCAGAGAAGTCTGTATGTAAGCAATAGCACAGAAAGAAGCAAGAAGGCATTAAGCAATTAAAACTGTTACCACTATCAAAAGGGGTCTATTACAGAGAGCTTCTTAATGGTTTCAAAGTGTATCACTTTTAGTTGGATTTAAAATAATTTATGCACTTTGCTGCAGTATATATTTTGTGCGTGCACTTGTGCTTCAGGCTTGACTTGCTGCTTCATAGCATTTTGCCAATGCTGTGCCTTGTCTTGGCAGGTGAAAACTCAGAATGTGAAGATTTAGAATAAGGGCTAGGAAGAGGCTTGAAAAAAAGCCAAATTAATTGGCACGTGTTTCACCACATAGAAGCAAGGTAATAGAAGAATAGGGAAATGATCTTTGAGGCAACACTTAGAATAGGCATAATTAGAACAACAGTTTCAAGTCCAGAGGGGGTTGGTAGATGAATCAAAGATGTGAAAAAAAAGAGAGTGTAAAAGAGTATTATCTCTGTAGCAAAGAAGTGGTGGTGGAATAGCTATTGCACTGAGAAAGAGCCAAAATATTTGCACCTATTGTAAGCATTTCAAAAGAACTCCAGGAGGATCAGAAGTGCTCCTAGGGTATACCCCTT
Source organism: Chaetops frenatus (assembly GCA_013400775.1). NCBI lineage: Eukaryota > Metazoa > Chordata > Aves > Passeriformes > Picathartidae > Chaetops > Chaetops frenatus. The sequence continues at coordinate 84,779 of VZTR01021851.1, read as the reverse complement.
CATGGTGAAAGATGGGCATTTAAAGCTCTCTTCTAGACAAGAACTAATTGCTTATACAAGAGGAAACAGCTTCCACAGAAGAGAGAAGGCTCCATCAGATACTCTCTGATTAGGAGATTCACCTTGAATGTAGGAGATTTGAGTTCAATTCCATGTTTCAAAATCAGGCAAAAGAAGAGCTCAGATTGTTCTTTGGTGTCTATTAAGCTTTTGGCTTTGAGGCAGGAAAAGAGAAGAAAGTACATGTTCTAGTTTCATATGCTGGTACAAAACCCTGTAAACAAATTTTGACAAGAACTGGTCAGGAATGAACTAATGTTTGGGAGCCAATTTTCTGTTGACATCGATGGCCATGATTTTGACTTGGTAACAAAGAATACAAACATGAAAAGAGTCTTGAGATTATTCTGTTCTTTCAAACAAACACTTCTGCTGGCAAAATTTGACGTGCCAGACAACTAAGCTATACAGATAGATACCAAGCTGTCAGTGTTGAAAGTTATTTTCATTCTAAAAGGATTATGGTTGAAACTGCTGCATTTCAGCTACAGTGTGATGATATGACTTCTCTCCTTTTTTTTTTTTTTTTTTAATAGTAACATACTTCCCAAATATTTTATGTCAAAACCATTTCTTTTTCAACACTTCCGGAGATTCTTGCCTTCAATACATGTATGACTCTTCTGGCAGCTTTTACTTTCTGTTTAATTTTGGGAATTAACAACAAAGGCAACATGGACTTCCAGAATATTTGACCCAAAGTTCTTGGCAATGGTCTTGGTCTTTCTGGTGCCATAATTTTAAGAACGAAGCCGATAATGCTGCTTTGTATATTTAAAGGTCTGACAGACTTAATTGATAGACTGTGACTAGCCCTTTTCCTTTCTGGTCCAGGAAATACTGGTACTGTTCCTAGTCAGATCCTACAGGTCATAAGGCTTCCTTTATTTGCCTAGGGTATTCAGTAACTCAAATTGCTAACAGTTAATGTTGTGGGACTGGCACCCTCATGTTGTGTACTGAAATGAGCTGGGCAGTTAAGAAAAATAAATGTTTCGAGCTCATGTTTTTGTTAGATAACTAACAATTGGCTCTTCTGAATATTTCCTTTACTCTAAGTCCTGATTTGATACTAGTAAGTTTGCATAACTGTGGAGAGTGGTAATGCCTGTCCATATGTGTGCTTTCAGTCCCTCCACACCCAAGTAAAATAAATACACATCAAATGAAGCTATTTGCTGTAGCAGTTTAAACTGTGCTACTCAACTTTGCACCCAGTCAAATTTCTCAGGACTATGTTCCATTCTGCTCTGAAATAATCATTTGAATGACCAGACCACTCTCCAAAGTGCTGATAACAGATAGCAGACAATTGCACCAAAAAGCCTTGTTTCAGGCTGAGTGAGCAGAGCTGTATTCAAGGTTTTGACCACATCTCTACTAAAGTAGCAAGATCCAGCTCCAAAGAAATGTGTGTCAGTGCATTGTGTCCTTCTCTTGCTTTTCTGGATATTATTTTGAACATTTTTTTTTTCTATTTCCTTCAGAATTTGTAACTGGAAATTACTACAGAAGTGTTTTCATGGCTTAGTGAAGTGAAAGTTATAGTGGACTGCTGTCAGACACTGACAATCCCATCTGCAGAAATACTTTCCTGTTTATTACGAGCACACTTCCTGGATGTGAAACCAGAAGTTAAACTTTTTAATGCTGGTTTAAAAATGTAATTTTTAAAAGTATTTCTTATCTAAAGTAGGTGGCATGTCTTAAGTTCCATATTTTACCTGCAGGTTGTATATGTCATCCTACTTCAATAAGAATCATTAAAAATAAATCTCAGTTTTATATCTAATATGTTTTGTGTCTCTGTTATACAGTTTTGTTATTCTTTTCATAAGGGATATACCAAAATCTGCCAGGAAATACAATTCTCACTCCTGTTGACTAAGGTCAGTGCTGAATAGCTTATACTTCCTCTTATGTTTTGATGTTAGAACTCAACACAAAATGCTGTATTCTCACCACCTAGCCCTTGGCTCTTCTAATGGCAAGTTGCTTTGCATGAGGTTCCTTGTGAATTAACCAGAAAAGTCTCTTAGGGTGTTAACCTCAGATTAATCCCAGCATGCAGGTGCACCCTTGTGTGGTGTGTTACAATATAATGTGATGGTGGCCATGTGGCTGCTGTTCCTTGTCCCTATCAGTTTCTAATGGCTACTGTAGGACCCTGGAAGTTTGTGCTGCATTGTTTTACCTTACAGTTGTTGAGGATTCAGAATAGTTAGGGTAGCTGTAGCTGCACCTTCCACAGAGACACCATTCCCTTCATTTCTGTGCCAGCCATTTTGTTGTTTCCTTGTTCTGAGCAGTAGACTTCTACAAAATACAAAGCAATCATTAGCCCTAAAACATAAGATTGCCCTGTGTGAATGTTGATTACAAAAGAAGGATTTTTCTTCTCCTTTATATATGTAGATATATATAAAGTAGTACTTGTAGATGATAAATTCCACATCAGCAACCTGTTCCTTATCATCTGCCCCACCACAATCCACGTCAGGATGTCATTGATAGAGAACAACAAGAAACACATTTCAAGAAATCTAAAATCCCCTAACTACTTAAGACCTAAGACCTGGCTTTCATTCAAAACCAGCTCTACAATTAGCAATACTTTCAGACAGTATCAGCTGGGTTCCCAGTGTACATGATAATGTCACAGAATAACCCCAACTGTAACTAATTTAATTAAGACTTGATCCTCGAATACAAAATCACTCCTTTTCACCAAATCATGATGCTCACTGACCTACAGGAGAGAAAACAGGCAACACAGACAGGGAACCATTCTCTGTCATTTAACCCTTTTGTTTATTCAGTTACAAGGAAAATATATTACTAGTGTAATTCTCATGAGAACCTCTTTAACATAAACAGAGGAGTAACTCCAAGTAGCCATATGAAACTACTATTCTACACAAAGGAGTATGTTTCACAGTTGTTCCTATTAGGCATTCAAAGTTTTGAAGATACTTAAACCTCTCCCAGTCTACATTAAGTGTAATGAATATCCTGAATTTCAGAAGTTGGTTGTGGTTTAAACCAAGCTGACAGTTCAGCCCCATGCAGCCTCTCAGTCAGTCCTCCCCATGATGATGGGATGGGGGTAGAGAATCAGAAGAGTAAAAGTGATAAAACTTGTGGTTTGGGATAAAGACAGTTTTATAGGTAAAGTAAAAGTTGTGCATCTGGGCAAAGCAAAACGAGGAATTCATTCACTGCTTCCCATGAGCAGGCAGATGTTCAGCCATCTTCTGGAAAGCCATGCTCCATCACACGTAACAGGGACTGGGAGGACAAATGCCATCACTCTGAATGCCCTGGCCTTCCTTTTTACCCCATCCTTATGTGCTCAGCACGATGCCACGTGGCATAGTATAGATATCCCTTGGGAAAGTTGGGCTAAACTGTCCCTGCTGTGTCCCCTCCCAACTCCTTGTGCACCCCCAGCCCTCCCTGGTGGGATGGGGTGAGGAGCAGAAAAGGCCTTGATGCTGTATGTGAGCACTTGTAAGCACTGCTCAGCAGTAACAAAAACATCCCTGTGTTACCAACACTGCTTCCAGCACAAATCCAAAGCACAGACCGTACTAGCTGCTGTGAAGAAAATTAACTCTATCCCAGCTTAAACCAGCACAGAGCTAAAATGTCACACTGAGTAATAGAAAGTTGATGACTAGTACTCTGATGATTAATTCTGCTAATGAGGGAGGAGAGGGAAAAGAGGGAAGCAGGAGACTGAGTCGGCACAAAATGGATCTCACAAAATGCTCAGAGGCATCTTGAACAGCATATATCAACCTACAAGTTAATATGGCAGCTACTGATTCTACAGTTGAACCCTTCTCTTTGGGTTCGTGGATTTTTTTTCAGCCTGAGTAGCTGACTGATTTTTTAGGTCAGCGCTACTTCTAATGGTTTCTTTTAAACAAGATAGATGTATACAGTGGGTGCCTGACCTGATAGGGTCTACAAGCACCTGAAATTGCTTATACCTGAAGTGCTGCAGTGCCTCATCTTTGTCACTTGGTCACAAGAAAAGGTGCCCAAAGCTGAGTGGAATTCCATGTGATACCGTGAGCCACTCACATGGAGCAGTGCCCGTGTGAAGCCTTTGAGTCTGTCGAGCTGTCCAGTGTGGGTTTTGGAGAGCATGGAGAGTGATCCACTGGGGAGGTGAGATTTACTGGCCTGCCTGTGTTGGATTCTTCACTCTTGAAATTCTCACTGCATATGATCCTCTTTACCTGAGCTTTTAATTTTATAACATACAGTCACACCTGTGTTTTTTGGGTTAGTAGAGAGCCCATAGCTTAGTCCTGGAAAGAGATTCAAACTGGAGATTAAAAAAATAGAGCAGGGATCCTTAATAAAGTGTCTCTAACTTCAGTTTCAGAATCAAACACTTCCTTCATTTTAATATGGAGAATGCATATAATTTGCCTTAAATCTTATTTATACCCATCTAAAAGTTTAGGAGGACATGAATTAACACAGGAAGTTGAGAAGTTTATAAAATGAATTGATGAAAAATGATGTGTGTTCCTCAAATGGGCAGTCAGAGTCCTAATGTTTTTCACCAAGCTAGCATGCTATTAATTGGTTCCAACTAGGTAAATGTGCAGCTGTGCATTTACTGTTCTTCAGACTTCTCACAGTCTGATTTTTGATAAACAGAAAGATGAAGATTAAAAAACCAAATATCAAAATAGTTATTTCTCTCTTGCTGCCTCTTTCTGTTTTACATTGTGTTTACTGCCCCTGTGCTGAGATTTCCAGATTCAAAATCACTTTTCTTGTGGTTCCATTGCATACAGTTGTATATTTAAATGTACCCAACACAAAATCATTCTCTCTAGGACTGATGAACACTATATTCTCCTTTGACTCTGGGTAAATTCCTGACCCTGTTCTCTGCTTTGTGTCTGATAGTGAGCACATGCATTTTTCAGGTACTTGTCCTCATGCATGGCCAGTTATTAGGAGACTGTACAGTGAAAGGTGTTCTGTTCCTTTTTTTTTTTATTCCCAATCATCTAAGTTCCATTTAATTAGGTTCCATAGGACAGCAAAGCACTTATATTGTATATCTACTGTAAACATAAGCTATTCATTTCTGACTTTGCTGTTGGGAGCAGTGGGAATGGTGAATGATAATGAAAAGAATAATTATATTCTAGCTGTAACACTTAGATTCCATTGTTTTTACAACAGTTTACATATGACCTGTTTTCCACTATGATGAAGGAAAAAGTCTTTTTAGACAAAAATAATGTGGGTAATCTCTTCTACCCTGAAATAAATAATTTTTTGCTGTTGAAATAGTTAAAATATGTCATATGCAGCCATTTAGATATAATATTTTAATAAATATATAGTATTTAATAAATATGTATTTAAGTACTTAAATGATGTTTTGCAATTCATTAGATTTTGAAAAGTGCTGTGTTGGTGTAATTCTCTTCCATTCAGGTCAAAGGCATTATTTCCTAAGCAAAAGTATTAGTAGACTTATTTTGAAAATCCCTTTACTAACTAATGTAAATAGCATGCATCATATGCTGATCTCCTGGTTGCTTTATTTAGAGACTAAAAATTAGAACAGGAAAGAATTCTCTAACATGGCCCTTAGATGCACATTTTTAAAAAGATGAAATAAAAAATACAACCCAAAATACTTTAAAGCAACCACAACCCTTTTTACCTTGAATTAAACCGT
>VZTR01021851.1:52233-78611 GCA_013400775.1 Chaetops frenatus | reverse complement strand
TTCAAGTGGCTACATGAAGTGCCCATCTTAAAATTAGCCAATCCGTGGGCTCCTCACCTCTGCTGGAACCTGTCCCGGCGGAAGTAGGAAAACAAAGAACCCCTCCCAGGAAGGAGAAAAAAAAGTTGTTGTCCTTTAAACCACAACAAAAATACAACCCAAAATACTTTAAAGCAACCACAACCCTTTTTACCTTGAATGAAACCGTATTTTGCTCGTTTCCGATTTTATGCAGTCTGAATATCAACAGATCTGTACTGTAATCTCACATTAGACATAGATTTGTATCTGTGAGTGCATGCATATGTATGCACACACACCCTACCCCTCAAATTTTGAAAGGTGACAAATATTGGGGTGCTTTCTTTGGCTTTTGATAACAATTGTTTACTACTGAATAACAACTCTGCAGCAGCCTGGATGAAATAAAAAAGCCTCCAACCAGCAGATTTAAGCACGGGGGTTGATGAAACAAGCTCGTTACGAGGATTTGAGTTGTCAAGGCTGGTGTGATTGACACCCATCCTCTTCTGCTGAGTGCCACTCAGCACTATGTTTTACTTCTCATCAGTTCAGCGCTATGTTTCACGTCTCATCCTGCCTCAGCAGTGCAGAGCCCGTGTGGTGCCTGGGCAGGCTCAGCCATGGCTCCAAAGGACCAGTGGCACCTGCCAGGTGGATTGCTGGGATGCTCCCTGTGCCACTGCCCTGCTGCCTGCTGGAGGTTTTCCATCTACATGCCTAAGCTTAGCTTCTGGGAGCAGGTGGCTATGTCTGCAAGGTATTTTTTATTAGATACAGTAGAGCCCAAACCAGCTGCCAGCTGCTGCTTTGCCTAGATTCATCCTTGTCCTGAATCAGATCACAGACAGTGGTAGGGATCTCAGGATCTCAGCTCGTTTACATTTTAAGTCAAGGGCTCAAAGGTGAGACCTGGATCCAAGCTTTCAATGTTTCTACCTTCCCACTTTAGGGAAACCTCGTAACAGGTTAGCCTGGAGGATAAATACACAGACCTGTGTTGGTGAGGTGTTCTCTAATAACTATCTTTTTAGCAAGACAGTTCCAAATCTTCTGTTGGCAGCATTTTTGTCTGCTATCAGTTGCTCTTCACCCAACATGGTACAATGCTACAGCTCCACTAAAGGCTGGCAGTCAGCCTCTGCAGCTTCCTGTGGTGCCAGGCTCTCCCAGTGCTCTGAGGGCTCCTCTACAGCAGGAGTAGGGACTTTTTTTGTTTATGTAAGTGTGTGCCCTAATCAGAGTCTACAAGAGCCTATGCAGGCCTTTTGACAGGCTCCATTATCTCTATTCCTTGACCTGTTCTGGGAGCAGTTGGATTGTAGGGTACTGCTAAGCCCTGGTTCATTTTGTCCATCTTCCCTTTGAAGATGCCCATGGTCTCAGCCTGCCCTGAGGCAGGAGGTGCTGGGGCCCAGTGAAAGTAGCCTGGACTGTCCTGAGTGATTTTTGAAACAACAAGCTGGATGGGGCCTTACTTGCACTGCAGGTAGAGACTGGTACAAACACCTTGAACAAACCTGGCGGTCTTGGGCATCACTGACCAAGTCCCAGAATGGTCAAAATGTCTCTCATTTTGCCTTTGAATCACTTATACCTCAATAATTTTTGGACTAAATTCATTGAACAGGAGAGTTGTAAAATGACATGACAGTGGAATTGAGCTCAAATGTGCAGTATCTATACCACAGGAGGAACAACAGTGTGGAATTAATTGAATTTACTGACTTCGGTGACATTTGATAATGTATCCTTCTAATTAATCTGTATACAACACATTGTGAATTTTGAAGAGTTAGAAACTGAGTCTGAAATACTAAAATATGTATAAAGAATATCATTAAGTGATACTTTTTTCCCTGAAATATTTAGCCTCTGTGACTAATGGTTTTATTACATTTTTAGGCTTTGTTGCTAGTAAGAAAAATGCTTAATTTTTAAAACACTGTTGTTTTTACTACATTAATACAGATATACCACCGAGGTGTAGCCTATATGTATTCATGTTTGATTTTGAATAGCATAAATGTGTTTTGATCCAATCTAATACTATGCATAAGGGGAAATTATATAAATACTGCATTGTGTTTCCAGGGCCTTTCTTTTTAGTACAATAAATATCTTTTCACTATTACCAGGAGGAGTAGGTGTTATTAGCTCCCAAAAATGCCAGTATTTCCCAATATTTTGTCTAACAAAGGAAGAGAAAAGGTTTCTGGATGTGAATCTGAGTTTATGTTTCAGCTGTTGAACATGCTCTTAACAGTGTGATTTTTCTTTATGCTGTGTGAAGCTTAGCTCTATTTGGCAGAGTTTGCACCTCAGTTCTCTATATAACTTGCAGTAGAGGTTGAAGGTGAAGCAATGATTAAATGGTACTTGAAATAAAGTGATTTTGCTAACAGACCAGTGAACATTGTCTGTTTATACAGAAATAGTGTTTAAATCTCTGCTGAGTTTACTCCATAGCTTGATGAAATAGTTTCTCGCTTGGGAAGGCAATGTGCCTTTCTAATCTTTAGGCTGGTCAGTGAGGAGAAGATTTTGCTTTCTGTAGTTTAGGGCAGTGCTTTTGGCATTGTCTCTGTGATTCAGGACCGTGGTGTTAAATGGTATTAAGACCTACATACAGTAAGTGGGAAAGTAGGATGGCATAATAAACAAGTGAGTCAATTGCCTTGTACTGTAAGAAATACTGAAAATAATTCTTGTAATCTAACCATGACTTCTCATGACCTTGTTATGACACTATGACTCAATGACACAATTTTATCCCCAGGAAAAGTGGATTATTAACTTCCTCTGGGCTGAAAAACTGGAGAAGAAATAAGGTTATTTGTGGTTGTTTATTTCATTCTCTTTCTGACACTTCTCTGCCTCCTGATTCTTCCTAGTGCCTGGAGCCCTGCAAAGAGTCCTGGGACCTGAAGAAAAACCATTGCCAAAGCTTCTGTGAGGTAGGTCAGCCCAAGGGCACACTTTCTCACTTTTTTCTAGGAGTCTCTTTAATTTAAATTATAAGCTTCAAGGAGACAGCTGAAAACCATGGTAATTTTTCAGCATTTGCCTTCATTTGAAAGGATACACATTTAGCAATGTAGCCATATTAATTTTGAGTTAAAAAAGGGTTTTTTTTCTGACCAAATGATTTATCTTGACTTGTACTTTAAAGACTTGATCCAGTCACAGCTACATAGGAAGGTGCTGTTACATCCCTCCTCTAAGATGCTATTTCCACCACTTGCCCTTCTATCTTTTCTGGCCATGTGTAAGAAAGACAATCATTGTTTAAAAGATAAAATGTCATTGTGTAAAAAAATCCTTGTGCAGGATAGCCTGAACAGATGACTTTTCTCCATATGAACATCTGATTTATAAAAGAGTAGTTCCCCAGGAGTAACTGGATTGAAGTTCAGAAGACTAATGTCAAAATATGTAATTATTCAAGAATAAATATTTTGAAAACTATTTTTGAGCCATCTATCAGAATAATCTGTGAAGAAGCAATCTGAATCAGTCAAACTACAACACAAAAGGAGATTTTTTACTGGATTTGAAACCTGGCTCTAAGTTGGTGGAAGTGATCTATTGCAGTTTTTAAGTGTTTTTTAGTTCAAAATGGAAGTATCAGCTCAATAGGAAGTTGTCTTATCATAAAAAAGGTTCAAATATATTCAAGTCCATGAAAGTGAATTCTTGGGAAGATTTTAATCTTTTCCTATTAAAAAAAAAATAGAAGTGACCTTAATTGATAATTACTTACTAGATACACTGATTTACTTACTGGATCTTACTGGTGCACTGATTTAATTCCTCTCTCTTTAGTGTGGACACTTTTTTTCTGGTGTAAGAGAATGCCCAATGTTTAAATTTTAAGCATCATGAAGGTGATTAGGAAAAGCTGTAATTTCAACTAAAAAAATTTTAGATGCAACAATGTGTTAATAGGGGTTACTGAATTGCTGATCTGTGTAGTTAGAGCAGAAGACAAAAATTTCTCATGTAAACCAAGCCTTATAAGAGTTCTTTAACCCAGATTATTTGCTATTTTCTCATACAAAAAATTCTAGAGTACTGTAAAAAAGCAGTTTTAGTGGATCTAATTTATGTTGTTCTTGTATATTGCTCTTCACTCAGACTGTATATTTCCAGATATGGGTGAAAATATGTATAAAATTGGCTTAAAAGGAAAACATTTGTAGAACACTGTTCTATTGTAGTTAAAAACAGTGAGCATCCTTCTTTGATTAGTGTTTTGTGGTTAAAGCTAAATTTAGAACTTCAAAGGCCCATAATGAGGAGCAGCACATTTAGCAGCTAACTGAAAAATGAGCTGCGAAATAGGGTGAGGAGGAGAAGCCTTGAGGACGTATTATGCCTCAGGGAGCTATAACATTTTTAATTAAGTAGCTGCAAATTTGTGATGTTTTAGGATTTGAAATTAGCTTCAAACACAAAAGCCTGGGACCACTTTCCTTTCTCTCAGACTCATGTATACTCCATAGACATTGACTGAGTTAAAAGGAGGCTGTTTCCTGTGAGAATGTTTTCAATCTCTTTGCATTTTGTAAAAAATCTGGAAGCAACAATTTAGCTTTGTGTTTCTCAAAATCCCTGCTTCATGTGTTACTTTGTAGCTACCAAATGAGTGTACTACTAAATGTTAAAGGCAAAGTGTGTGAAGGACAATTTATCTGATTACTTTTTACTTTTTTTGTTCTATACATTTAGTTTCCTGCTGGTTTAGCTTTTTAACTGGTTAACCATGGCATCAGGTGCATTCCAGCCGGGGGAACAGCAGGAGTGCATGTCCAAGAATCACTGGGGTCAGTAGGAGGCACAGAGACTGCTCGTTTTTGCAGCATTTAGGCTGGTTAAGCCTGTAACACCCAAATCCATGCTTGAAAGCCTGATTCAAAGATCCTGAACTGTTGTATATGAAAAGGTGGGAGGGGTAGTGTAGGGATACATTCTTGGGCCATAGTGATTTTAAAGAATAAATAGTCTGTGAAACACCTGGCCTTATGTAATAGCTGAGTCTTCCTCATTCTGCCAGAAATATGAGAACAGTAAAAACAAGAAAGTAAAACATTTGAATAGAGAGAAGCTTCAGAAATTAAATGACTAGTTGGATAGAGAGAGTGGGTTATAACTCCTGTGTAGGCTTAGGAACCTGTAAATCAGATCTGTCAGGGTGAGAGGTTTTTGGTTGCTCTAGAATAGAAAGGCCAGCTACAGACAATACCAGTTACATGTTTCAGTCATTCTGAGGAAATCACATTAGCTCGTCCTGCACCAAACTAAACAAAGAGGAGGTGTAATTTCCATGTCAAACACAATATTCTCCCAGGGTACTAAATGCTATTTAAATACTGTTTTAAGTGGTCCTTGCAAACCTCTGTGTAGTGTATATTCTGTAAAATGTCTGTACATTGAAGCAACTTCTTAAATGTCTAGGACTAGATTTCTCAAGGAAGTAGCATTTAATTTGATCTTTAATCAATATATTTAAAGCTTATTTTATTTGTATTTTCTGCTGACCATTATATCATAAATGTAGTTCCAGTTCCATGAAGAATTATACAGTTACTAATATGCTGGCAAGAACATAAAGATGCTGCAAAATCTTCTCTTAGCCAACTTAGTTCTAACAATATAATGAAACAAGATTTCCCTTATTTATCTAGAGTGGTATTTCATCAGATATTGTGGGGAAAGTGTTGTAAAGTACAGAGGAAGGAATGTGGGATAGTCCCAAAAAAAGGAGACTATCTGACCATTGCTTCCCCTTTGTGTTGGGAATGTTTTTAATCTGTCATTGAGCAACTTTATAGCCAGTCAATGTGAGGAAATCAAGGGAAAGCTGGCAGATATAAACAACATTTTTCCATTAAATATAGTGGTCTTACTTGAGGGAATTCATCATTCTGTACTTGGAATGCTTTTTTAGAAGTGGCTTGAATATATAAATCTTCAGGGACAGTCTTGCAAAAGCTGAAAATCTGAAGAATCCTTTAGGAGGTCTTGGAAAATTTATAACAGTTTTTGCTTTGGTAGGGTCTGGTTGGCTTTTTTGGGGTTTTTTTTCTGGTTGTTCCTGTTGAAAACATACACTTCTTCTGTTTTCCTTTTAGCCTCTTTTCCCCAAGAAGAATTATGAATGCCTAACTAGCTGTGAATTCCTTAAGTACATCCTGTCTGTGAAGCAAGGGGACTGCCCAGCACCTGAGAAGGCCAGTGGTTTTGCAGCTGCCTGTGTTGAAAGCTGTGAAGCTGATATTGAATGTTCTGGAGTGAAGAAATGCTGTTCCAATGGATGTGGTCATACGTGTCAAATTCCAAAAAATCTGTACAAAGGTAGAGATTATTAATATGTACTCATACTGGGCTAATAACTTCAGGCCATAGTGAAGTCTCGTAGTAAACCAGGACTTCCATTTGCTGGGAGTGTACATGGATGGGAAGAAAAATGAAGGTACCTCTAGAGATGTGGCTGCACAGTGAAAGGGTGGAAAGCCAGAGAGAAATGTTGCTTAAATTTCTGATTTTTTTCCTCCTTGTGAAGCCCGTGTCTGGAAATCTGTGGAATGTAAACGTGAGGCTACTCTAAGTCATCTTAAGCAGAACAAACTTTGTCAATTTAGATGAAATCTCAGTTAAATTGATGCAGATGAGAGAGAATGCAGCAGGAAAATATTTAGTGATAAATAATATTTGCTTGGACAAATTCCAGATTTTAATTTACTGGAATTTAAAAAAGCTTTATACAAAGAAATATTTAAAAAATGTTCTCCTGGTACAAAAAAATAAGCATTTGTGAAAAGCATAGTTTTTTTCCACACAGTTGTTGTTTTTGTTAGAAATAAATTATTCTTACATCAGTGATAAAAAATAAATATTATTCAATTATTCACTTATTAATCAGATAGCGTGGGCTCTCTGTGGGAGCCTAATCAGCAGATCTCTGATCTAAGCTCCAGGCTTAGGTCCAAATCCGTGCTTATTTCCATCTGTGAATGGAAACGTGATAAAACAGGTAAAGAAGGTGGTGGATTTATTTTTAAGTTCATTATTTTAACTAAAATGTTAATAAATCTTTTTCAATGTGGGCAGAAGGAAAACTCTTGTTTGTGAGCTACTTTAGAGCAACCCCTTTAAAACATTAAGGAATTGGTACACACCAGTATATAGCAGCTTTCAAAATGAAAGTTATTAAAATGGATCACTTATTCATTTCTTTTGTCTTATTGAGACAAATGACCAGAGTGGTAAACAGGCATTCATGTTGTATATGTAATGGTTTACAGTCAAGCTCCATGCCACAACTTCAAGGCATTCCAGTAAATATAATAACTGGAAAAGGTAAAAACAAACAAATAAAACAGGGTTAGGTGCTGCAGGAGCTGAAACAGCACATGACAGGATACGATACATTCTGTAACCACACACTGGAAGGTCTCCTCTCTTTGGCCTGATTCAGTGGGAGCTGAACTAACCTTCCCTAACATCTTATCACCCATCTGCAGGAGGTGCTACCTTGTGAGAGCAAATATGTCTTGCAGAGGAAAGGCAAGCTCAATACCCTATTGCCTTCTCAGCTGATGAATTCAGCTAATTAGCCTCTTCAACCTGTCTTTCTGCAACAAAAGACAAATAGAAGTGGAGCAGGCTTGCTATTCATTTCCTCCAGGGGTAAATGACCTTCCTATCACTAAGGAAGAGCAAACTCTGCAAGCATGACTAAGATCTAGTGAATAAGTTCAGTACTTATTCTTATCATTTTGACAGCACTCACAGCTTGAAAATGAACTCAGATTGAATCTAAGAGTCTGCAGAAGTTTCTACAGTTTTACTGTTGGTCAAGTGCTAGAGATTAGTTGCAACAGTAGATGTAAAATTCTCACCTGATTTGCTGGATTACCGAACTGAATTTGCCCTCTAGTACTGAGTGCTTAAGTCCAATCTTAAAAAAGACTAATGTAAGTACACTGCCACCAAAGACATACATTACAAATGTTTTTGGGTTAATGTAACAGGTATTTTTTTATCTCTGTTGGGAGTATTACTAATTGGTTATGTAGTCTTCACATATTTATTTCCCTTTAGTGGAGATATCAAGTGTTCTTTCCTACTCTTCTGTCATTGGCCTTATCTCCCTTCTTTACACTGTCTCTGCTAGTGTAAAGTCAAGTAGAACGACTTGAGAAAGTGTCTCTGCAGATCTGTATAAAAAAAGGTATATAGTTTATATTAGTCCTATTGTAGTAGGATAACTGGGGTCAGATGGTCACCCACAGTTTAATCACTCTTTTCATGCTTAAATAAAAATAATTTTGTATTATAAATATAGTGTACAGTTTTAAAAGAGTCCATCTCCGAGTCCTTGAGCAATGGTATTTACAATTGTACTGATGCCATGGATGTACCCTTTACAAAGCCCTCCATGGAAACATTTTGAATTCTGGGGGAACCAATGTTTATGATACAGGTTTTCATGACAGACCTATGTGCACTTACTTTTCATGGCACAGAGATACATGTGCTGTTTGAAAGACACCCTTAGAAACATTTTTCCTGGACTCTGCTATTGCACATATACTGTATTGTGAATTCTTTGATAAAGCACTGCAGACTTTGGACTAATGCAGACTGGAGCACTGCAGACTGAGGACTAATTTGTTCCAGCACGAAAAAAGGGGCCGACCATTTTACATAATAAAAGGCACATTGAAGGGTAATGGGATCTTCACATCTGGATATTAAACTGATGGTGCTGGTTCTACAAAAGTATTTTAAAACGCACTTGTGCGGTGCTCGCCCCGTTTGCGCCATCGCGCTCCATCTGCACACGATTATGTAACACCAGACAGGCTGAGATACTTGCAATCAAGTGAATCCAACTGCCCCTAATGCAAAGCAGCTGCAAGTTTTCTGAACATGCAAATTGTAGGATTATTGTGTATCATAACTAAAGAAGGGTTTGCAAATGTGGAAGTCCGAGGTCACGTTCGTTATGTTAGACTAAGACTTCAGGCTGCTGAAGGGTATCCAGGCTCTAAGCTGCTGTGATAACCAAATTTAGGTACTGTGTTTTTTCAAGTGGATGTAAAGTTTCCTGAAGATCTACAAGATCATTACTTGTAGCTACTTATATACTCAAATATATAGGAAGACCTCTTAAAATATAGAAGTGGTTTGTTCCCCTGAGGAAATTTTGGTACTCGGTCATCTGTGGCAGACTGAGTAGGGAACAATTTCTCTAACCAACGCATTCAGCTGGCTTTATGTGGACAGTCATTGAAACAACAGAATAACTAAAGTGCATGTGATAACTTGATAAGAAAGTTTATATGTCAACATAGAAATCTTGTTTGTGACATATCCTCAAGTGACAAAATGCTGCACACTCAAATGTAAGGGTTTATAATGTCTGTCTAGAGAAATATATCTAACACTTGATTTGTTGGTTTAACCAAAAGATGCCAAAATTGAAAAGTTTTTTTTTCCTTCAAGCTACTGCAGGTGTTTTCAAAAAGGTCATATTACTGGCAGTATAAACAACAGAAATAACCATCCTTTAGTCTCACTGTGTAATGAGAAATTACAGTAATATTTTAGAAAGATAATATTTTTCTCTGAAACGCAACAATTTGAAAATATACATTAGATATATCTATTCCAAGGTGTCTTGGAATTACCTTTCCTAGCTCTTCAGGGAAGAGTGGCGAGTGACACATCATGCAGTAGAGCTGCAGCATGTGAGTCAATAAGATCATGCAGCCATGGAGAAGCAAACAGCTTTCTTAAGTACATCAGACTAATGTAAGATGTATGAAATAATCACGCTCCACTGGTCTGCACTGCTAAGAGCTTAGACACAGTCTGTGCCCAGTTTGAGGCTTGACTCTGGAGAAGGGCTGTTGGGCAACTGGAGAGTCTCCAGGGGCAACTGCAAGAGTGAACAGAGGTCTGGGAACACCGATTTTAAAGGGAAATGGAGTGCACTGTGGCTGTAAGACTGAAGAAGAAAACATTCAGAAGCATGGTAACAATCTTGTGGTACATGAAAAGCTTCTCCATAGATAAAGGAAGGAATCTGTTCCTCGTGATCCACGAACATCTTGGACCAGTATCGAGTTTATGATGCAGCTGAGGAGACTAAACAAGGCAATGAGAAAGCTTTCTTATAGCAAGCATATAGAAGTAGTGAAACAGACGTGTGATTCTGTGGAAAATGTGTTTAAGGATAAATTGGGTGAAAAAATGAACAGTAGGTATAGCTGATTCTGCTTGGGATCAAAGGTATCTTTCTCCCAGTTGTATTTGGCAAGTGTTTTCTGTAAAGTCAGTTTTAACTTATGACTTTCACATCCTTTAGTTTTTTAATGAAATAAAGAAATAATTTTGAAGATTTTTTTAAGAAAAAATTTTAATTTTAGCGGAGGTGGGTTAGTTAAGAACACTTCTGACACTTCCATGCTTATCATTCCTCCCTTTTTGGCCTTTTCTNTTTTTTGTTTTTATTATTTTTTTTATAAGGCTTCATCTACAAATGCCTTAATCATATCTTGTAAATTACTCATGTATTTTCGTCTGTGCATTCCTACTACAGGTGTTCCACTGAAACCCCGGAAAGAATTAAAATTCATAGAACATCAGTCTGGAGACCTGGAGGTGAAGTGGTCTTCAAAATTCAACATTTCAATTGAACCTGTGATCTATGTTGTTCAGAGGAGGTGGAATCAAGGAATTCATCCAAGTGAGGATGATGCTACGAACTGGCAAACTGTGGCGCAGGTCAGTTCTTTGTAAGCAATATGGATCCAGTCTCAGAATGTCACAAATCTCTTGAAAAATGTAGAATTAGAGACAAAAATCCATTCAAGGGAGCGCATAAGACACATAGTCCTTCTGAGTTTAGGGGACTTATTGCACAGTGTCCAAGGCATGGCTTGGGTCTTGTCAAAAGTTCAGAAATCCAGCTGGTGAAAAGGCTATTTATCTTAAAAAAACAAAAAAACAAAACAAAAAAACAAAAACAAAAACAAAAAAACAAAAAACAACAACAACAACAACAAAAAAAAAAAAAAAAAAAAACCAAAAAAAACAAAACAAAACAAAAAACACAAAACAAAAAAACAAAAACAAAAACAAAAAAAACCACAACAACAACAAAAAAAAAACCTGAAAAAAAAGACTAAAACCTTTATTCTTTGTAAAGTTGTTTTTTTCAGGTGTGACCCTCCCAATTCAGAAGAGTCTATGATGTCATGCTCTTATCACTCAGTCCAGTCCAGACTGAAAACGTAAGATTCATGAGCAAGTGTTTCTTAATGAGAAGCAGCCAGCAGAGCATAAATTTTCACTTAGTTCTTTCCCAGTTTCAATCTGTTTTTTACCATGCTGACAGTCCACCTGGATGGCAGAGTTCCAGTCATTTATCTTACTGCTTCACCCTCATCCCCGCTGACAGGAAAAGTAAAATGCTGATTTTGAAAAGATCTGCAAAATATCATTATAGCTAGGAAAAAAAAGGAAAGAGAGAATAAGTAGAACCATCCGCAAAATAGAGTAAGGGATTTAAATTCTGTGACAATTTGTGTTCATTCTGAATTCAGATTGTGTAGGAAAATGCTGTCTTACAACAGCATCAAGCTTGTGAGACTGCACACTCAGAAGTGAATTTCTTAGCTTCAGTGTGGTGCTAGAGGGAGCTGTCACTATGTTGGAGTTCTGCTCAGAAAAAGCCCCCCTGCAGCAGACCCTGGCAGGAAACCCTGCTTGTGCAAGCCCAAGGGAGCACGTCCAAAACTGATCCAGTCGCAGTGACTTTTACGAGCTCTAAGTTGAGGTGCAGGTCTTGAACCTGAATTCTTCATTCCAGGAAACAATCTCCTGCCTTTGTTGCATGGAAAATACCAAGTAGCAAAAATGTGCCAGATCTGAATTATTCCTCACCGTTGCCACACCATGTGCATGTGCTAGACTGTAGAAGCTCAGCTGTTGTGGCTGGTGAATCCAGGCTGCCAAGGGGGCACAGTGCTGTGCTGTTTCTCATCCCAGGAACAGACCTCATGCCATTTCTGGAAACATGCACTGTGCATGCTCCCCAGTAGCTGAACATACATGAAGCCCTGCCTTGCAGTAGATCTACAGGAGAGTGTTTCAGAAACATGTTCCTGTGCAGGAGCAATAGGAAGCCTGACAGCTGCCTTTCCTGGGGTCTGGTGAGTCTGGGCAGAAGGGGCTGAGTTAATCACTGTGGCAGGAGAAGCCTCCTCCAAATGACATCGTTCTGACAACTTCACTGTCCCTTCTGCATCATGAGAGACACGAATTTGATTGTGTGATGGACCCCACTGGGGATGTCAGCTCAAAGCACACTTCAGGATGCCTGATGCTTTGTGAGCTGTGTATAGTTTCTGGGATGTGCAGGCTGGGCACCCTGGAGCAGTGCTAGTAATCAGAATTTCTGTCTCAATAGAGTAGTGCACATCCATGGTGTTTGTAGTTTTAGACATCCCACCAGGCAATCAGATTTGTTTGGCTGAATGCAATAGAAATTATTTTGCAATATCAACAACAAAGGTGGATATCCAGTTTGACTAAAGTGACTGTGTGCACAGCCCCCAGGCTTTTCTTGTCTGTATAACTGAGATTTTTTTCTTGTATGATTCCAAAACATTGAGGTATGAGACCTTAATTATAGGCAAAGGCTGAGAAGAGCTCAGCCATTCAGCTGAGAACTCCTGGAGCATCTCAGTCCAAGGGAGATGATTCTGGCACTTGCTTTACTCTGCAACCTAAGCTAGAGACCCTGTAAAAAGCAATCAAGGATCAAAAAAGCTGTGGGTGAGGATCTGAATTTCTCTGTGCCTATCCCCATATGTAGCATAATTATGCAAAGATATTGTTTGCATCTTCTTATAAGAAATTTCATGATACTTCATCAGAGTTCCTCATCTAATATTTTATTTTTTTTTGTCTGTCCAAGAAGAAATGGGGTTATAATTTTCAATAACTTTAAGGTGTTTAAATGTCAAAAAAATTTGCTGTTTTCTATTGCCCTTAGAAGAGCTAATTTGCAAGTAATTTCTCATGTTTCACACAAATTTTTACTTTGTATTGAAACAATAATTTTGAAGAAGTTTGTTTGTTGTGTCAGTTTTATGTTTCCTTTTTAAGGAAGAAGGCTCATTCTATTAGTACACTGTTTTGCTCTCCAATTATATAAGGAGAGCAAACATTGAAAACAATTTGTGTTATTTTTACTTCAGGAGGAAGGGACTTTTTTTGTTTTAGTTTTTTTACTGCACATTTTGGGGAAAACTTGATATAATTAACCATTTGATTAATTTCCATTGGTTAATATAAAAACTATGGTAACTAAAATGCTAGTTGGCCAAGTTAGCTATGATGTAGCGTGTCCTAAGTGTTATGTGAAATTTCCTACACTACTGTAACTTAAGATTTAGCCAGCTGAGCAGGAACTGCTACACTATCCTATGGGAATACTGTATGTCTTGTGAATAAACTTACCATTCCGTTTTATACTATAATTCTCTCCAAAAATAGTAACATTACTGTTTACATTGGAAATTCAGGTATTTAATAATAATTTTACAATATAATAAACTTAATTAAAATATGCCAGATGAGTTATTTTCAGACAGAACATACCTGTGTTGTGTGAATGGATGTCATGTATACACACACACATACACACACACACCCACACACACACACACATATATATATACACACATATGGGCAGACACTAATGAAGTACCTTTATTAGTCTAGTCCATTACTAAAACAAATAAAGGACAGTATTTACTGATAGCTTGATTGTGATGGACCTTAGTGCTTCACCTTGCAAAGGAGTCTAAACTCTGTGGACAGCTAATCTGTTTCAAAAATAAAGCCCGAGTCACCTAAAGTTCTGGTTCTGAGGATCACAAGAAAGTTCTCAGCCCGTGACAGTGCGAAATACCTACTGGAGCTAACCACCACTCCTGTACACTGGAGATTTCTTTCTCCATCTCCCAAGAGGGGCTTGCTTTGGTAAGCAGTCTTAGAGAGTGCCCACATTGTGTGGGAATGCATTCACATGAAGTAGGGCAGGTCTGCTGTCCTTTGATAGAGAAGTAGATACAGCAGTGTCAGATTTTGTATCAGAGGAAACATAAGCTCAGCTTTTCTGATACCATGGATGGTTTCCCTTCACTCTCTGAAATGCAAATTCTTTTATCACTGTGTTGTTTCCAAAGGTGTAGAGCTGTGAACTCAGCAGGGTAAGGCTGTACTCTCCTATTTCTATTAAACCTTTGCCCTACAGAGAGGAGTCCAGGATTCACAATGGGGAGAAATAGGGAATGAGCACAGTGAAACAGTTCATTGCTTACTGTAATTCTTAGATAGAGGAGAGTCCTCTGCACAAGTCTTTGCTGTAAAGACTTTTTTGCATCAATTTTTTGCATATATAAACCCCTTTGGAGTGTTGACATAAGAATCTCACCTGAATGGTCAAACTGCTATGCTGCTGGGTCATATATTCTCTTTCTTCTCCCTACCAGTTGTAGTTAATCCCACCTTTCCCTTACAAGGAGTTCTAATTTTCAGCCTTTCTTTCTCCAAGGAGCAGTTTTGCATGTAAATATGTAACATGTTCTAGTTCTAAATAGCATGCAACATTCAAGGTGCTAGGAAGTATCTTTCCCCTGCCTCTCCTACAAAGGATGGAATTGAAGCCTGGTCATCCATGCTCTGGGATGCTCTTAATCATTAGTTATAGGAGCAGCAGAGGGAGGTTTCTGTTGAAAATGAAGATGAAGGACAGGATGAGGAGACTACTTACAGGAAAGGGCTCAGGATTTAAACAGTCAAGAGCTGCTGGAAGAAGAGTAAAATTGTCAATGCTTCCCAAATGGAGCAGCTCTGGGCAAGTCTCAGCCAAATTCTCACAGGAAAGCCCAACCTCTTTCTTCTTTCTGACTGCTGGAGGTGGCCTGTTGTCCCTTGGATCTAAAATGAACTCTTGAGAACAAATGTCAATCCACTATGTGTATTGTCCAGGTTATGTCATTAAAATTACATCCTGCTCTTGTATGAAGTTGTATCCTAATGTAATTAGTAGGGATTTTCCCTTGTCTTCATTGAACTTTGCATGCAGGTGGACATAATGGCCAGATATTTTGTCTGAGGGCTCATTTACTATTTTATTCCAAATAAAATGCCTGTTAGGATTTGAAGCTGCCTTCCAAACATCCATCTTTTAAGTAAACAGGTAATGCATAGCCAAAATAAATGGTAATTAGGATCCTGTAATGATTTGAGTGGTGATCTTTTCTTTTAGTCTTTTATTTATGATTCTTACAAATTCTATACAGTTGTTGGGTTTTTTCTTTCATATTCAGACAGAATTTTAGCTGTGTGATGAAATTTAACTGTTAGTTACTTAGTGCCACTCAGCATAGCTTTTAGTGGGTTTAAATTAATGTGAAAGATATTGAAGACTCTTGAATATTATGATCACAGCTCCAAAAATACTTAGGTAGTGAGAACTAACTAAACTAAAGCAATTAAACAAACAAACAAAAAAATAGACACAGCATTAATGTAGTGTGAGATATCTCAGTAGTACTTATTTCTTGGTTGAAATTTATTAATTCTATGTAAAGGATTCTTAGAGGTGCCAGAGTAGTTCATATCATGGTAGTTGGAGGTAGATCTCCTGCATGCCATTGAGCTTAGCAGTATCTTGGCCAACAAAATGAATGATGAAAGTAATAGGCCCAAGGCATGTTCATAAATTAAAATACTTTTGGCATTATAGATGGACAGTTTATTTGATTTTTACATTATTTTGTGGTTGCCACGGGAAACTGACACAACTGAAATACTTTCTTTTAATTAACAGAATAGCTGAGCTGATGCCAGTGAGAAACAAGATTCCTTAGCTGAGGAATATTGAATCAAGTCTATTCAGATTATGCTTGCCTTGTAACAAAGCTCAGCAGACGTGTTTTTAAAAGCCCAGAAGGCTGCAACTAGTTATTTACAATTAAATATTGGTCCTGACCCTGTTTTCAGTTGCAGCAGTAGCTTGAGTATATCCTTGGAGTTTTTTCTGTGATAGCAATAGTTTATATTCAGTTGATGGTTGTGTCTTATTTGTGAGTTCTTGAGTATGTGGACCTGGCTGTTGGAAAAAAATAAGACATTTGAATGCTCCATAAAATGAAAGTAATTGCAGAAGTTGATTCAGGTAGGTGCTTCCTTCCCTGGGGCAAACCTTGGTTGGATAATTCACCCTACAGGTAACATAAAAGTTAAAAAAAGGGAAGGAGATGAGGCAGATAGTGTCAAGTCTCTTACCCCTGCTTAAGTTGAGAAGACAAATACAGTGGTCTGAATGGAGAGGGCTCTGAGTAGCAGCAATATGTGATGGGCTCAGAGTCTACAACACTTAGCAGTCTGGGAGCAGTCAATAAAATGCTTTAGAAAGGCTCTCTTTTTCTTACATGCACACACAAATGGGATACCTGTTTCCCTAAATTTTGTTTATCACAAAAGGAAGAGACTAAGTGCAGGATAATACCTACAAATTTTATTTTTCATGGCTCTGAAAAGGCCATTGCTGAAGAGCTGAGGCAAGTTCCTCAGTTTCTGGTTATCTGAGCTATGTCAGCAGCTGCTGGTTTCTTACACGGGTTTCAAAGGGAACAAAAAGCAGAAATTATGTTGTGCCTTTTTTTGGGAACTACTTGGTATCATTACCAGTAATGCTGAATCCTATACAGGGAAGATGGCGTCTTGAAGTTGCATAAAATAGAGCTTGGGAAAATAAATTGATGTAACCATGTTTTTAATGAGCTTGCATGTTTGGTCAGTAATGGTAATCAGTAATGGTTGTATAATATATTTAGACATATACATGACATCTGGTTCAGGTTCGTGCCTTACTTTAATTAAAGAATTAAATCAAAATGTAGTAAACGTGACATCCTAAAGTAACTTGAAAACTGGGTAGTTGAGGGGTAATTGTAAAACTAAAATTTCCAAGTGGTTGTGTTTTTGACGAGTTCTACAAAAATGCTATATCTTCTGTACTTGGAAATGATTCAGTGGTTACGAGGAGGCTGTGTTCAGTTCTGGTGTTTTTACCTTAGGGAAAAAAAAGGAAAGAATGCAAAAGATAGCTCTTCAAAAGTGTAATAGAGTAAAAAATTGGCGGAAAGCAGGGCTCAGAATAAGAATATGTAAAGCACTTCCTACGGAAAGGGTTCAGAGTCTACCTATGCTTATGCCATATTTCAGTGGTTCTCCCCACAGAATTTGGAAATTGAACTCATGACACTGGCAGTCTCAGTAGGTGTTTTTGGAGAAAAGGTCAGCTCCTATGACCCAAGAAAAGTCTTCAGGGAAGAGTTAAGGCTGTAAGTGTCTTTTTTGACGTAAGTGCCAAAGATGTAAAGAAGGCTTACATTCATTATCTGAGGGTTTTGTGTTTCCTATGAACTAGAAAAAGTGGTTTCTAACAGCACTGGATTTCATTCAGCTATTTTGGACCCCTAATTCTCTGAGAATTGGAGAAATCAGTCCTGTGACCTGGGGCAACGAGTTCCGTGAAACATGAACACCTGAACAGTTAGACCCTAAACACTGGTGAAGGTTGTGATAACTGCAAAACTAATTTTGTGAATTTAACATTCCACCAGTTTTCTAAAGGCTGCTTTCTCTGAAAGAGGCCTGCAATGCACTATAAAATTGGATGGTTCTATCATTTTGTCCAAAGCTGTAAATGCTTTGCAGTGCAGACTGGTGGCCGGAGACAGGTGAGGTGGTTGCCTGTGATGCCTGTGATGCCTGGGTGTGCACCCAGCCAGACTGGCTGGTGCTGCACAGCAGGTGCTGGATGAGCAGTGTAAATGTGATATTTTCCCCCCCAGACAACGGAGGAGCGCGTGCGGCTGCCGGACATCCGGGCGAGCCGCTGGTACCAGTTCCGCGTGGCGGCTGTGAACGTGCACGGCACCAGGGGCTTCACGGCACCCAGCAAGCACTTCCGTTCCTCCAGAGGTGAGTGTTCCCTCGCCTTGCCTGGTAGTCACTGTCCCCTCACCCACCCCTGGAGCACAGCCTGATCTGCCTGCTTTTGTGGCACAAGGTTTTTCACAGGTGGGTTTTTCGAGTAGTTTTGCTGCTCACTTTAGAAACGGTGTGAGATTTGTTTGAAGTCAGCAAATGAATTAAAAGTTGAAGTGTCATTGTTCTTCTATCCATAAGAGTTTCCAGGAATAAAACTCCTTTGAAACATTTTCCACATGATTGATATCAAACTACAAGACCTTGACCATGAAATATGAAGGAACTTGGGTTTCAGTGTGTCAGTCCGAGAGGTTTATCTTTTTTTCTTTTTAGTTATGAGAAATATGTTATTGCCATATGTTTAGTAGAGTATTGGAATATTTTGTTGCCTGTATCTAAATAATTGTAGCAGCATTGTTTTGATGGAACTTTGGACCCTCTTAATATAACTTTCCCCTTGCTAGCACTAGCGGTAAGTGCTTAAGAATAAAAAAGGCCATAAATGCAAAGTAGTGTGTTTCTGTTCATTAGAAAGGCATGCCTGATGATCCACAGAGTAGTGTAGGAATTTTGGTTGATAGTCCTGGTTTTGCAGCTGTTTGGGTAGTAAAATAACTTCAAAAATTATTTCTGTACCAGTAAATGGTACTTGGGGGATGGAGGAGATAGAAACGGTTCTACCATCCTGTGGCGTTCTGGGCATTCTCCCTGGTGTGCTTTTGACCAACATAAAGAAAAATTTTCCCAGATGACTCTTAGGCATAGTACAGGGGCTAGCACAGGCCAGAAACTATTCTCATTACACAGATGATCTGGATGTGATCACCCTCTCTTAAAGGTAGTCAATAATATGGGCACAGCCAGGCCACACTGGTCAACTTTAGTGCCAAAGAATGAGATCCAGCACTCTTCACTCCACTGATAGAAGCAGTTTCTAATAGAAAGACTTGTCATTTTAGTAGTGACAGAATCTTTACACTGATGTAACTTTGCATATTTTGAAAGAATGCATTTCCTCCTCTTTCTGCAGACAGAAATGTCTTGCAGTACAGGCAGTTGCCGTCTTTGGGTTCCTGTGCTGGCTTTTAGCTTGCTCTTTGGCCATAGCCAGTCCTAGAAAAAAATCTTTTTGGAGGTGTATTTATAGAGGCATGCAAGTACTTTTTCTGGTATGGAAGGTTTAATCACTTACTGAATAACTCTATGTTAGCCTTAATGAATTTTTTTGTGCTTTAACCATATTTGTGTTAGGAAGGTTGGCTGGCATAGCTGTCCCATTACTTCTGTGACCACAAACCTTTTCATGTATAAAAGAAGTACTATTTTAAGAATTTATAATACTGAAGTAGCATACCATTTCAGTCACATAAAATAACACAGTTCCTTTGAGCTGTATTGAGTTTACTGTAAGGGCCCTTCAGCAGCAGTACCTTTCTCTTTACTTCTTGAAAGGCACTTCAGCAGATACAGCAGTTTGCTGCAGAATCTGGCACCAAATTTCTTTTAAATTGAGATCATTGACAGTTGTTTTACTGGGTTTGTAAATATTTTCCAACTATTCTGCTTGAAACCCCTATTACTGTAATTACAGAAAGGTATATCATGGTAGCACTGAGGTTTTGGCTTGGACATGACATTTTCAGGCAGAATTTGTATTACTTTCAAAAAAATTGGTCCCCTACTGAGTGTGCTAGCCATGCTCAAAATACCATCCTTGGGAATGAATGTAAGAATATCTTTGGTAAGTCATCCTGCAGGTCTCTTTAGCCCAGAATCCAACCCCAGCCAGAGGTTGGTTTCTGGATAACAGTGTAAGAGCAGGATAAGCACATAGGGGTATTTCTTCAGAATAGTCTCCCAGCTGGCAGTAATTTGTGTTTCAGGAACTTGTGGTTTTGAAATCATTACATGAATACCAGAGTCCTCTTGTGGTCTCTGCAGCTACTCCTGAAGCACTTGCTCTCCTTGAGAAGTGCTCATGGTTGTCTAGTGGAGGTGGAGAGCACTTCCAGGACTTTGTGACAAGGGCAGTGGGAGTCAGTAGAACCTCTGCATGCTCTTACCTAATGAACCAAAATTTTGATAGTGGCAGCAAGTACGTAGTCGGCATTCTTCAAAAGGCTTCTGTAACTCTCAAAATAACTATTCTCAGATCTGAACTCCAGCCCTTGGCAGAGGATCGTGAATTGACAGACGAGCAGCAGGGAGTTCAGTTAGCTGTCAGCTTCATAGCCCAAATCAGCCCAGGCTGGCAGCTCATTTGGCCATTCTAGGGGCTGTGCAACTGTCAGTGGTTGTTATAAAGATGTCGAGTTTGCCAGAAGAAATGAGTGTAGTCACTCTAGCTGACTCACATGAAGGTGCTGCTAGGTGCTCACTGCTGGGAATGATACTGGGATGCTTCAATGGGTATCTTTGAGCCTCCCTGTCCCCAGGTAGGCAGTCAGAGTGGTGAGTTATAGTGTCACACTAACATTTAATTACTACTTTGGAGCTCAGTGGGAAGTGACAGCCCCTGCCTGCTAGAGAGGCAAGAAACTGCTGCTCAGATGTGCCTAGTTTTTTGAGTGCCAGCATCTACTGGCCCCTGCTGAGCTCCTAGAGGCACATTTAACCTCCAGTTTGGAAAAGAAATGTGGATTTTGGCACATCACCTTTGGAAGTTTGCTGCCTGTCTGTGCTATGTTTGAGTGAAGCGTGGTCAAAAATTCACATCAGTGTTTCACTTCACCCTGTTGTGCCAAGACCAAGAGAAGATTATTATCTTGGTCAGACTTAGCAGAAGGTTTCATCAAAAATAAACCCTTTGATCAGGAAACATGACAGTAATTCCTAAGACACTTTCTCACGCAAGATGCTGAACTTTTACCAATTGCTCATAAGTAATAATGAACAGAAAATTATTTGGACTTGTTTTTTTCTTTAAAGGAGGACAAATATGATATTTAATCTGATTCTAGGGAGAAATATGGCACCACAAAGTCTCTGTCACTAAATATTTTAAGCTGCTAAGAGGAATATTCAAAAATGTGCTGTAATTACTCAGAGAGAGAATTTTTGTCTGGTTACCACAATACTGTTTTATACTGTTTCCTGTTTTTGAAAATGCAAAAAACATGATCTCTAAGTAGACACAGCAAAGAAAGGTTTTGTTTTATTCAAAATGATATTAAGTCTTCTGAGGTAATTTCCATTAACTTCTCTATCACGAAATAAAGCTCCTCGTTTTCCAAGTAATTTTATTTCCCAGTCATGAAAAAGACAAAACCAGGAAAACAAGAGTATTTAATCAAGCACTTCAACTCACCATTCTTCATCTAGTTGTGTTTTGAGGTCTGATCTACTGCAGCTTTTGATGCTCTTATACTGTAAACACTTGAGGTGAAGGTTTATTAGCTGTTCTACCCTGCCTTATGTGTTCATCTGTGGCATTAATTTGTAAATAGAAAATAAAGTGACATGGCTCAGAATTTTTCAATATTCAAAGCTTAGACAGAGCTCTTTTTTTTTTTTTTTAATGCTATTTATTTATTTTTTATAAAGGAAATGAATTTTTTGCATGTGCTTGTCTGAAATGACCCTTCACAGGGAATAAAGTGATGCTTTGTTTTGCCAAAATGCAATTCCAAAAATTAAGAGAAATGCATGTTGGGCTATGTCTGTCTGAGGTGTAGTGGCTGGAAAATTAAGTGAATACTGCACCTAGAAAGTGGATTCTTTCATATAAGTGGGACTGTGCACATGGACTTCTACATTGATACTGTCAGCTAAAACTGATCTAAATTTTCTGCTATTTTGACAGATTTCCACTTCTCTTGTCAGGGTTTTTAAATTTTGTGTGCTTTCCTTTTTATCTTTAATGGAGTGGCAACAATTTGCAATAACAGCAATAAATTAAGGTAACTGAATACCTGACAGAACATTTTTGATCCATAAAGATATGAATATCCTTCTATTCATATTTAGACTGGCTCTCTCCAAGCTGTTTCCTTTCTTCTGGAAGTAGGAGAGAACTGTTCCTGCAATCCATAAATTAGTCTCCTTGGATGAAAACTACCTGTTTTTTTTTTCTTCCAGTAAGCAGGCACTGGATAGCCTAACCTAACTGGTCAGAAGCTGCTTGGCACTAGTAATACAATTTTTAATGTGTTGTGTTTGGTTTGGAGTTCTTAGGCTATTTTTTCCCTAGCTTTTTATAACTTGTGATGAGAATGAATTCTCAGTAACAGAGACTTCAGTTAACTCTAGCACTCAGTGTTAGGCATTTCTATGTCATATATTATCTCACTGGTCTGTAGGTAAGTACTCTGCCATTTCCAGAGACAAGAAGATCAACACAATGAGCCCAAACCATCTGACCCTTCCACCTCTGCTAAAGGTTTTTATCTTCACCATGAAGGCAGCTGCCAGCATACACTGGATAGATTGTCAAGCAAAAGGAAGCAGACAACATTGTTTTCAGAGCACATAAGTACCATTCTGGATGTGATTTCATGCATACATTACTGAGTGTTAGAAAAACCAGAACAGACACCCACTCATGGCAATAAAATTCTTTCTGTTGCTCCTTTGAGACCAATGATTTTTTTATGCTGTTGCACAGCTGGTTTATGTGTGCCATTTCCATCGGGCAGAGCCAGTCCTCCTGCTTACACCCTGGAACTGTTTAATGGTTGAAAACTTGTCTGTAGAGCAGCTTCAGCAGACTTTTAGAGTTGGGAGGTCTCATGTTTGAAAGATAGCAATGGGAGATCTATTTTAAGCCGGGAAGAAAGCTCCATAAAAAAGGATTTAAATTATTGTCACTCTTGCTCTCACTTACACAGCTCAGAATGAGAATTCTGGTTCCATTGTCAATATTCCCCTCTCTGACACCTATTCCAAATCATTTGCTGTTTTCACTAGTTACCACATTGAAAGACAAAGTGGATGCACTGCAGCAGTGTGTATGATGTGATTCATGTGTATAGCTTGCCCATATTGTTTTTTAAGGTTGCAAAAGTGTTTCCAGATCCTATTGATTTAAGGAATTTTGGAAAATATAAACTACTTCTATATAGACAAATATGAGTGTGGGAAGATGTGCGTTTTGAAATGGTGATGATGTGAGGGTTTTCTTTTTTTCCTATATTTGTAGCAAGAAATCCTCCCTTTTGGGGACTGGAGACAGAATTTTGCTTGTGATGGCTGAGTAGCCAGCAAGACAGGAATTTGTGTCCTTTGGGTATACTCAAGCCAAACACAATCCAGACAAATGGAATACTTACCCCATGTGCTGGAACAGCAGCTTCAGCCTTGACCTAATGAAGCTATCATTCCTAGCAGTGAGATGCGATTTGCTTGTCAGGCTGCTGAGACCAGAATTTTTTTGGAGTTGAGGACAGCTGTCTGTGCCAAATTCTAGGATATATAGAATTATTTGTATTTTATTTGCGTTGTCATATAAACTGCACAGAAAAATCTGCAACTAGCATTGCTCTTTCTGCAAACCAAAGAATTTGATTTAACACTCAGATAAATTCATGTATATAAAGTTTCAGTACTTTACATTCGAAAAACTGGCAGCAGTTTCCATTCCAGTAATTTTAGGTCCATGTATCTGAATTATACATGTGGGCAGTCAGTCAAAAGGATCACAGGTATATGAAGACTAACAGTAGAATAGCTGTTAGGCTTTATAGTCAGCAGAACATCACTTTAGCTTTATAGTTAAGTTAAAAAATACCTTGTGTAGTCAGCTTTATGATTCAGTACCAGTTGGTAGACCTTGAAGTATTTTAGCATGAGTTGTGTAGTGCTTTTAGTATCCACACAGACATAAGCATAACAGACCACCTTGTAGGAGCATGGCTTTTCTGCAGTAATGCAGAAAATTTCTGCAATAATGTAGAAAAAACAGCTAATCTGTTATCTGGTATCTAGCTGGCATCCAGTGTAGAGGAGCATGCTCGTAAACACGTCACAGTTTTTTTTTTTCTTTTTCTGGGTTCTTGTTTTTTTCTGAAAAGCCTAGGGGGTGTGGAAGGTCTTTAGCTGTTGCCTTTGAAGGTGGGTTTGGGTTGTTAGGTTTTTCTTCCTTTTAACAGAGATCACATTATCTTACCCTGCTATTTCTTCTCACTTGTCTGCATTGCTGGTGGAACGAAATCCTTTCAAATGAAGAAACAATTAATATTCTCTGGTTCTTAATTTACAAAATGATCATTTTGTCATTTGTAGTAGTGATGAGTGCCACAGAAATATATCAAAATAGATGAATAAATTATAGTGGTATTGAAATACTTAATATGAAGTGGATTGTAATCTGATATAAAATGCTCACTGTCATAATATTTCAGGTAATACACACCAAATCCACAAAATATTTTACTGATGCATCAAACAAACAGGCAGGATTTTTTTCCAGTTGATTAAATGCAAAACTGTAATAAGTTTTGTTTATCTTTGATATTTTATGTCTTTATAGCTTATTATTTTCTTAAGCTGTCTACTAGTTTTAATAAAGCTCTTAAAGAAAATGTGTTACTTTCAATGTCTCACCTTTTCATGTCTGTTAGCTGTGGATCTCCTCCTGTCTGTCTTCTACCACCACCACTATTCCTGTTCAAAGGCATTTTTGTGGATGACGTTTGAAAGGCTTGCAAAAGTCTTTGAAGAAGGAGGGCACTCAGGAAAATATCTGCTATTGCTGTATTGTTTCACATGTATATTCCTTCTGAGACGACATTCTTTCTATCCTTAACTGTAACTACCAATGATTTTTAATGCAATGTTTGTATTCTCACACAGCAAAGTAGAAACACTAACAGGTTTTCTTTCAAATGTAGATCAGTGTTTTGTCTGCTGAATGGACTGTGTCTAGTGAGCATAGAAGAAATGCTACTGATAAAGTACTGTTTTCAATAAACTGCACTTACAAAAAGTACAGGGTGATATGCTGGTGCTGTGGAATTTAGAAGAAATCATCTATTGGTCAGTATGCACATAACTGTTTCTTACTGCCTTCTTTTGCTGGAATGGAAATACAAACATTTGAAAAGAAAGAATCTAAATTTGGCCATTTGCTTTTAGACCTACAAAAATTGGTGAAGAGAAAAGTATTTTTAATCGTGTAATACACTTTGTTGAGAAGAGCTATATCATTTAACTTTTACATCTTTTTTTAAATGACTGTCGCTTGTAGAGGCAGAACACAGACACACATGCTTTCTACTTGGAATTATTTTTGCTTATATCTGATCATTTGGGAAGATATATTCTCTGAAACACTTTAATTTTACCCCATATGTTTTGTATACATAATACATGATGCATAGTACTTCTGGGAGATAACCTGAATAATTCACCTACAGTAATATGATCATGTTGCACTTCAGGTTATAAATGTTTTATTTCCCTATTATAATGTCATATAACATAAAAAAGCCCCTAAGATTTTAAATAAGTGAAGTTGAATGCTTAATAAAGGTCTCAGATGTATGAATCATGATTCTGTTTATATTGTACCTAAATTACATTTTATACCTACTTATTAAATAATAGAAGTAAGTGAAAAATTGTATGAGACAATAGTACAAAACATTTAGCTAACATTTTCTTTAATTCTGGAATAATAAGTTTTGCATACTTTGAGATGGAGTGGTTGGCAACTTCACAGGTAAGGAAATAAGTGTAACAGCAGTGCTTCTCCAAAGCCAGAAAAAACAAAAGCAACTGGCTTGCTAGTAGATTAAATAAAACAGGTGAGAAGTGAGGCATTCTTACTATTTGGAAATTATGTTAAATTTCCAAAATTCTTGAGTATGCTTTGTAACTTCTATGGCCAAAAGTTAGCTTGAATTATATGTGTGAGGTAACAGGGACATCCATTACTATTTAACTAAAATGGAATGTGTGAGGAAACAGGAGCATCCATTGTTATTTCAGCAGGAGTCCTGTTCAGTAACAGGAATAAGTCATTATTTCACATCTGCTGATCTTTAAAAGGGAAATGCTGTCTTTTTAAATTCTGAATATGTCTTTTTTTATAAACTAAATGATGGAATTTTTCAGTGAGACCATTTTTCATAGGGATTATCTAATGAATTAAGTAAGCCTGGAATGTTTATTTAACAGCTCATTTACTATTATAAAATAATGCAGATGAACCATACAGTAAATGAATGTCTGATATCCCCTCCTCATATCTCCAGTTTTACTTCTGGTAAATAAGTGATGACTCATATGGTTATAAGTTCGTAACATGTCTTAATTACTATGAATTTCCT
>VZTR01021851.1:26161-36722 GCA_013400775.1 Chaetops frenatus | reverse complement strand
ATTTACTGAGCCAGCTGTGTTGGGAACTGTACCTACACATCTTTCACCTTTATGAACTGCACTGTCTTAAGTCCTGTTTAGGGAGTCATAGGAGGTATTAGAGTGCAGCAACTGTAATAGGAAACACTGGGAGAGACCTTACCTGAGCCTGCTCA
The DNA here is from genome assembly GCA_013400775.1 of Chaetops frenatus. Lineage (NCBI taxonomy): Eukaryota > Metazoa > Chordata > Aves > Passeriformes > Picathartidae > Chaetops > Chaetops frenatus. The sequence goes on along the minus strand of VZTR01021851.1, from coordinate 36,567 downwards.
GTGGCATGGCATCTGTTTTTATTGCAGCTAGACGATCAGAGTTCAAATCATTCCTGACAAAAAATTGACCTGTTTGTCTCCTACATGGTGGGTGAACACAGAATTCCCTGTTGATTGCACTAATGTTCTCATTTTTGTGTATTTTGCTATTAAAAATAATCACTTTTTTGGTGGAGAAACACAGCCATTCTGTGGTCCTAAATTAGAATGTACAACTTTAATACAGAAAAATGAAGAGGCCAGCATGAAACCATGTGAAATGAGTAGGTTGATAAGCATAAGAATTACCATGACAAAGAAAAATAATTCAAGCAATAAACATCTCAAACTTAAGCATGTTGGACATTTGTAAGTTGATCAAGTTTCAGTTGGTTGTAGTAGTCTTTGCTTTGTCTGGTTTAGTTTTCAATTTTTTTTGTACTTCCTGTGTTAGACCTCATGACACAAACAAGAGATGTTGTAGAGATGATGAAATAAAAATGTTATTTAGATTCTAAATGGGCTTTTTTAGATTAGGATGTAAAACAGTATGTTATCACAGAATCACAGAAGGGCTAGGTTTGGAAGGGACCTCTGGAGATGATCAAATCCAACCTCCTTGCTAAAGCAGGTTCACGTGGAGTAGATTGCACAGGATCATGTCCAGGCAGGTTTCAAATATCTCCAGAGAAGGAGACTCCACAACCTTTCTGGGCATTCTGTTCGAGTGTTCTGTCATCCTCAAAGTAAAGGATTTTTTCCTCCTTTAAGATGACTTTCTCTGTTTCAGTTTCTGCCCATTGTCCCTTGTCCTGTCACTGGGCACAATTGAAAAGACTGTGGCCCCATCTTCTTGATACCCATCCTCAAGATATTTGTAAGCATTGATAAAATCCCCTCTCAGCCTCTCTTCTCTAGGCTGAACAGGTCCAGTTACCTCAGCCTTTCCTCATAAGAGANTGGCCTTCTTGGCCACAAAGAGACACTGCTGACTCAGGGATGCTTGTTGCCCAGCAGGACCCTCAGGTCCTTCTCCACAGAGCTGCTTTCCAGCAAATCATCCCCCACCCTGTACTGGTGCAGAGGGTTGTTCTTTCCCAGGTATAGGACCCTGCATTTGCCTTTGCTGAAATTTACTGAACTTTGTTCAACCCTGAAGTTGCCCCTGTTATGTTGAAATAGTTTCTTTTTAGCTGTAATGACAACTTTAATAGCTGCTATAACAGTGTAAACTTCTTTTATTAAGAACAGAGTTATTAATTTTATATATTAATAACGTCTCAGAATTTTTTATTATTCCTAATTCAGTGGTTGTACCATTCTATGCAGACCAAAAATTTCTTTTTTTCTTAATTTCCTCCCAAACTAAGATGGCTCTCTAGAAGTTTTTTTACTCTCTCCCAACACTGTGGCCTCACAGCATACCACAGACTACAGAAACAGAATGAAAGACTTGTGTGGATTGCTTATATCATTTAAAGAAACACAAACATAATCCTAAGGTTATTTTAGATTATTTCTTTATTTTCATTGGTCCCATTTTAGCTGAGAAACTATTTTGTTTTTGAATCGGAATAATTTTATTCTGTCTAAAGAGCTAAAAATAGGTCAGAATCATAGAAGAATTTAAATGTCCTGGAAGGGATTTCTGGAGGCCAGCTTGTCCAACCATCTGCTCAAAGTAGAACTAACTGTGAAGTTAAATCAAGTTATTCAGTTCTGTCTGTAAGACCCTGTAACAGAAAATGTCACTGTTTTTTCAATAAAAGGATAATATCCTCTATCAATACCAGCCTGCAGAGACTACCTAAGTTTATTGCAATGTCCCTTAGGATTTACAGAAGGTAGGGTGATGTCTCTTGACTGTTCAACGATAGCTCTTCCATGACTGAAGATGTATTCCTCAGTGAACTTTGCAGGTATGCTTCTAGGAAGGCAGTGATAAGAACACACTGATGACATCAGGGCTGAAGCTCTTGGTCTTGGATCATCCTTCTGAACAGAATTCGTCAGACCTCTGTCCTGTGCACAACTGCTCCAGAGAGGGTGTTGTAAACTATTGCCAAAGTGACTTTGTTATAGCAGCAAAGGAGTGACTGCATATCAGTACTCACAAACTGAAACTCAGAAACAGTGTTTGAATAGAAGTCTGAGTAAGGGGATGGATTTCCATACATATGCATCATAATGTGCCACAATTTGGTAAGCAGGAAAGACTTAACTGGGCCTGTTCTTCAAGTGTCACTTCTTAAGTCCCATTAACTTCAGTAAGCATAAGGCATGAATGGAATGTAGAATCTGGACTTTACTTTAAAATAAGGCTCTTTCTGAAATAATCTTTCAGTTTGCATACTTTGGTATGATGACAATAATCACTTCAGGATGTATGCTGGCAAAAATACCTCCACACTTCAAGCAGTACAAGGTACTTAGCAAATGCACATGATGTTGCTAGCCAGAGTCATCCAAAAGTATGTTGCTTATGAACACAACAGCTTCTTTCTGAAGGGAAAAAATGTCTTTTTCTTGCTGCCTTTCATTTAGGCTGGGGATTAGAGAAACAGTACATTCCTTAAACAGCATGAATCCCCCTTTTGTAAATGGAAAGTAGAATGTGTTCATGGCCAGATATTTCAGCCATCTTGATGTGTGAAATTAGAAATTGTCAAGTAGTGGAATCAAACTAAACAAATCACTTTTAACTCCTTGGTGCTGAGGTCACAGAATACCATCCATTAACAAGAATGGATGCACTTTAAAACCCCTATTTAAAGAGATTAGATACTTGGAATGATTAAGAACCTCAGTATCTTGTTTAGTAATCAAGACTGAAAGTGTGAAAATAAAAAGATGCTTAAGTTTTCTCTGTTATTCTGTGGCTGGGCAACTAGAGAGCTGTGTTGGACTTAGCTGAAAAGCCTCCAAGTTGCTGAAAATCTGTGTATGAAAACAAAATTTTGCCCACAGACAGAAGAGAGAAATCCCACCTTTTATGAACTCTACATTAATTCTCATCACTTACTGCAATAATTATAATACACTAAAATATCAGAATGTAATTTCTTTCCAAAACACCTGTCACAACAATATTTTCCAAGTTATTACTCTGCCTTCACTACCATTTTCTTTGTACCTGTTGTTTGAGTATAATACAACCTTCCTTGCTCAAGTAAAGCTTTAATTTCCTTTTCTTTGAATTAAGTCTATGGGCATTTACTTCCCCCTTTTTAAATTAAACATTTTAAGTACTTCTAGATATTTAAAATCAATATATCTGCCTCTTGATTTTCCTTAAGAAGACAAATATTTAAAATGCATTAAGACTTGGCTTCAGACTTCTTTCTTTGTGTTTCTGTAAATGCTAAAGCAGAAGAAAAAAAAGAACACTTAAGGCAGGGAGAGGTACAGAATCCTGCATTGTCTGATAAATCAACCAAACAAGAATAATGAATTAAATTACAGAGAAGAATAAAATGCAAGGCAAGGCAAAGCAAATAGAGAGCTAACACAAATGCTTTTAAACCCAGATCTTAGGAAAACAAAATTAACTTTCACTTAGTTCAGGGACATAAATGAAGTGACTGTGTGTGCTCACTCTTTCTTTGTAATAAGGTATTTCATATGGCAGGTTTTAAAATGAAAGCTTTCCCACTGATAACACATATCAAATGGTCCTTTCTCATGGAATTAGAGCCATTGAAGGTAAAGAAATCCTTCAGTGGCAGTGGGAGTTTCCAGCTCTTACTGTAAGGAATTCTACAGTACTTGCTTAACACTAAAGCATTGTTTAGTTTGGTACTATCTGTTGCACTGGGCAGATTAGTGTTTGAGCAGCTGGCCATATGCTAATTATTGATATTCAAGCAGCAAAATACTTGTACTTCAAGATATCACTGTGGTCCAGGTGGTTCTTCCAACAGAGTGACCTGAGTATTATAGTGAAGTATACATTAATATATTTCCCTCAGACTTCCATGAGAATACAGAAACTTTGTCTCAGCAGTGGTTGATGGTGTCAGTATGCATAATGTGCATTAGTATTTAGGGATTTAATTAGTAAAGCTGGCTCTAATCACTGAACTCTTTGACTAGATTACCTCTTTAGAAATACACTGGTAGATATTACAGAATTTGCTTTTCCACATGTGCTATTCCTGACTCAGATGCCTGTATCCAATGGGCTTTCACAGCATTGTGCCCAGGGAGATAGGTAGTGCTGTCAGCTTTATTTATCATGAGAAATTATTCTGGAATTAACAGAATACCCTGTTAGAAGTATCTGTGTGGTTCCTACTCCTGCCTAACTTTGTCTTACTCCTTTACTTTGTGTTAATGTAGTTTCAGGACAAATCTCTTTGCCTTTTTGAAGAGGATGAAAAGAAGAGCATTTGACCATCTCCAGTTCTGCTTGCTTTACTTTATGAAGTGCCTATAGGACTCTAAAGGTTTTCTGTCCAAATGTGAAATACTTAAAATACTTAAAATATTACTGGTGGGAGTAATGAAAAACATCAACCACAAATAATAGAATTTGGTAGAGCAGATGGTTTTCAAATTCTCAGATAGTCTGCAATAGATTAGTGGGGCCAGTTAAAAAGTTTTAAAATTATTTTGCAATGGTGGCAACCTCAGTGGCATCTTCCCTGCAAATGGGATAATATTGGAAAGTCTTTTCAAAGGCACAGTTTACTGCATTTCTTCATTATTTCAGAGGCAGAACAGAAAACCATTACTTGTTGCCTTGCAGTTGCTTCCAAACCTCCATACCTTCCTTTCAGGGTAGGTGGCTAAAGCTCTTGGTATGAGAGATTTAGAGGCAAGCTTGTCCTACTGTTAGTCTCAGGAATGTAATTGGAATTGATTCAAAGTCTGCCAGGAAATCAAATAATCACAAGTCAGTTCAGAGCTACCCACTGTGTTCCCAGAGCACAGACAGCACAGAACGCTGATTTTACTTAACAGGCACCGGCTGATCTCTGCTGAAGGCTGTGCTGGACTGGTTTGTACATTTGTACACTTTGTACCTTTAAACCATTTATTGCTTAATTTTAAAATTTATGGAGTGTGGGCTGTGCACAAGTCCTCAGTATGACCTGAATCATACTCCAGAACACCTTTAGTCATTGTTAAAGTGTTTTTAATTTGACTTCATTTACGTACTTAAAAGACGTCTTCTTTTTATTCCTAAACTTAGTAACCGATAGAAATTTAATCTTGATTTCTTTTGAACTTACATTAAAAGATCAAATAGAAGTATAATTGCAAATTACCTGGTCCATGAGTTCAATCCAAAGATAGACCGCCATTGGGTGGAATGCGTACCTGCAATGAGACTGCACATTCAGTATTCCATTGCAAAGTTTATCAAGACTTAACCCACCTGAAGGCACTGAAAAATCAACTGGCCAACTAATAAATAAACTCTTGCCTGATTTTTAATTCTTCAGGAAAAAATAAATTTTCAAAGCCAGCATCTTTGTGTACCTTCAGTATGCCTATGTCTGACTAGTACACTTTTTCTGTATTTCTGATTGCTTCCCGAGTATTGCCACATTGTATCAAGTTAATTATTTTAACAAAAAACACAGTACTTTATATATATATGCGTACATAAATAGTATCACCAAACTTGTCAATGGCAATCTCTGATGTGAGGCAGTCTGTGGCAACAGGGCACAAAAGAAGGACACAGTTTCGCCAAAATCGAGAGAACAGCAGAAGCCCCCAGAAGGAGCCCGTTTATTATGGATACACAATTTATAGGGTTTGCAAAGTGAGAGAGGACTGGAAGATGAAATCCCACCTCTCAACTGGACTGGCTAGGTGACCCGTCCATCAGTTTCCCTTCTCCAAGAAGGAATGTAAACAAAGCTAGTGTTTTTAGTGCAATGTGTGAGAATATCTGACTCGAGAATATAAACTTTTCAGAAGGCTTTCAAAAACAAGGCGACAGCAGTCTCAATAACTAAAGGGTAAAATGGCAAGCTTTTTAGCACCCAAGTACAGAATCACAGACTATTCTGTATGGGAAGGCACTCAGGAGGATCATTGAGTCCAGCTCTTGAGTGAATGGCCCTTTTGGGGATCAAACCCACAACCTTGGCACTATTAGCACTGTGCTCTGGCCAGCTGAGCTCTTCCTCTCCTTTCCCCAAACTGCATCACGAGGTCAATGTTAAGTCAAAGCTCTTTCTCACAGGCTTACACTGTTGTACCTGGAGCAATCCTACTGTGAGTAAAAGGTACTGAGGTTCAGCAGTTTACAAGAAGCTTCTCATCAGCTATGGGCTAATAACTGCCCATGAGTGCTTTCTTAGCCTGCCCAAGTTCTGGATAAAGCATTGCTCTTATGATCCAGGGAAGGTTAACCTATCAGCAAGGAGTCATCGTGCTTGTGGTGAAGGTGGTTTAAACTAATGAGTGTCCTCTTGTAAACTGGGTCAATTTTCCTCCACATGCATCTTTTTAACCTGTATTTTTTTAGTTAGCTAATTTATAAGGTGGCCATAAAACCAGTTGCACAAACAGGAAGGAAATGGGACTATTTGAAGGAATAGCTAGAGTTGGAGAGAAAGAAACAAAAAAAAGGGTATCTGAAATGGAAATTATAATTTTAATTTAAAGATGTCCCATAGATGCAGCTGATGTATAATGAGATGTTAATATCAGTTCCTTTTGCTCCAGTGACCATAAACTAGATACAAAAACATCCATAGTAGTCTACACCAAAGATCCTACCCAAGAGTTGTTCTGTTCTTAGCAGTGGCCAAAAGCAAATCTAAAAGAACATAAGACTAGGACAAGAGTGTAACAGTATTTCTGCATATTATTATCCCAGCTGCAGACAACTTCTAGTTAATCAAAATTCCTGAGCCCAATGTGATTTCACTGTATTTATTCACTTCTGAGACATTTATCTTTACAATAATATTCAGTGTCCTGTGAGGGTCACCAAATTGCAGGGCATCTGAAACATCCTGAGTGATGGAGTTTCAAGTTTTAAGTGCTTGTTCTATGTAGAACCACTTTTTTTTTTTTTTAAAGCCAATTATTCTACATTTATACGAATCCTAATTCTTGCTCTGTTTACCTTGTCTGTATGCACATAATTTTATAGATATTTAACCTGGTTTTGCTATGCTCTTTTTCTTATAGACTCATCAGTCTTAAACTGCAGATTTAGAAACTGCAGTATTAATGCCATAAACTTTTTGGATACTAGTTCAGCACAGCAACATCCTAGCTGGCATTCCACAATAGATGTCAGGAAAGCCCAGTTTTGGAACTCCAGGGATCACTGTCCATGCCTGCAGACCCACCCATATACAGCTTTTGCCTCAGGTCTGAGAGAGCAGGGAGTAGTCGGTGCATTCCTGTATCTCCTCCCACCGTGGAATTAAGATGAGTCTGTACTTTCACTCTGGAATTGGGAGAAGTTCCAAGATTACTTATACTCAATTTAGTGAACTTACCCTCATTGTAGTCTACTCATCTAAATTATTGTCCACATTTTTGAAAGTTACACAGAAGGATGAAGTTAATGGTAGAGTACCTGGTGACATTTTCAGTGTATGTATAACCTTAGCGAGCCTTCGACTTGGTTTCTTGCATTTTCTTTTTCATTAAATTCAGGGCTGGGATGCTTAGATAGCTTTGAAAACCTGGCTATGAGGGAATAAAATAGACAGCCTCCTTTCAGGCTACAAGCAGCTTTTGTGAGACTTGGAGCTTACCAGAAGCAGATTTCCTTGTAATGGAAAACCAGAATGAGATACTGTTGAACTCACTTTGTATGGGATGTTGTGTGTGGGAAAATAAGTAAGGGTAGAGGTAATCCGGCTTAGAGATGATCCCAGGCTTAAATCCTTCAATATAAACATCTTCAAACCTTGAGGCTTCCTAGGTCTAGATATGGACAAAAATACTGTGTCTCAGGCCTGTCTTTAAATTACACAGTAACTGTTAATATCATTTTTGGAAAGGCTTACTGTTCTATTATACAAAGAATGTGTTCTATAGAAAGAAAGTTTGTTTTAAATGGCATAATGTGAGAAACAAAATCTTTGTGATTAATCAAAACTGCTTATATTCCATGTAAAAGCAGGAAACAGTATAGTTTGTCTAGCTAAGAATTGTTTGTTGAGTGAAGTTTAAATGTCAACTGAAGGTTTTGGTGTTTTTTTAAACACTGCTTGAATAGGTGATTATTTAACAGCTTTTTTTCTCAAGAGGTGTCACGAGAACCATGAATTTCATAACCAAACTTTGGATTTTTTTTTTTTTTACACCTTTGGGTGAATCAGTGCAGCATGAAACAAAAGAGACAGAGCTGTTATAATTTAATTTTTTCCAAGAGAACTTAACTAAAATGCCTGTGACAGAACAAATAGTTTTTACAGGGAAAGGGGAAGTGCAGTGCAATGCATTAGCACATCAATGCAGCATTTTAACACTAGTTGAAGGTAAATTGTGTTTACCTCATTTTGCATTTGTTAAACTACCAGGAGTAAAATAGCACTTGTTGTATTATTACTTCTTGTCCTATCATTAGCTTCAGATTGCAAATGTTGGACACTATGAATCAGAGTAATATAATGGTTCATGAACCAATATATGAAGAAATAAGTAAGTGTTATGATCTAGTACTGAGATCTCAGTCTACTGACAGATCATGTTTGGCTTCTCTGCAGTACTGGATACTGGAGTATCCCTTCCCAAGCTAGTCTTCTGTCATGCTGTTACTGAAATATATAAATACCACGTGAATCACTTCACGCTAATCGTGTCTTCAAAACTGAAGGAGCTAGTAGTAAATAACACTAATTCATTTGTTCACTTGGATTTTGCCCATGTTTCAGCCTTCCCTGCATATTTTTCAGGACCTCTCCAGCAACTGAATTTTATCAGAAAAAGCATTGATGGAAAATTGTGTATTATAGATGTCTGTGTTAGATATGGAAAACAATGTTGGTCCAATAAACAGGGGAACATGAGCCTGAGGGAGCAGCAGCAGACACTTCACCACATTCTATCTCAAATACTTGCTTTATAGTTTGTGGTATGGAAATAAATACAGGCAGGTGATGCTGCAGGGCAGATGCTGCTGCTCACCTTTCTGCTGGAGTGGTGTGTTGGAGTCTGTGCTGGGTTGTAGTAGATGCCCAGCTGAAAAGGGGGTTACATACTGGGAGGAGAAAGAGCAGGAACATTTCTTCAGCAAGCCTTTGACTTGTACACATCTTTGAGCACTTGAGAGTTGATAATATATTTTACTTTATGTATCCTTAATTTCACCATTTATCATTGCTGCAGCTTCACCATTCAATACACTGAGGTAATTATTTATTTCCTAGATGGTATGTTGACACAGGATTTACACAGAGCTCTGAAAAATCATACTATGACTTTACAGTAGAATCAATTAATCAAGCTTGTAGATACTGAGACATGGACTTCATGTGCCCTGAGCAGATTCTGCCCTGTGTTCTGATACTAAATATAAAATATTTTCCCCATGCTGTAGCCTGTTTTTAGAGCAGTAATACTGCAAGACAGATGATCCAGAAAGGAAATTACTTAATTTTTTTAGATTTCCTTCTTCGTATTAGTCTATGACCATCAAAGACATGTTCAAGACCATCTTTTAACTATAGTTTTGATGGTCATTAGTGTCTTGATCTTGCCAGGTTCTAAACTTTCTGGCCTGATCCTTTAGTTACCCTTAACTATTGAAGTTAACACAACTGTTCAAATGCTTAAGTGCTTTGTTGAATAATGGCCTGTGTGCTCAGAAGCTTGTAAGAGCAACCCCCCAATATGCAAAGAAAAACAAAAAACGTGGCCAGTCACAAAAATATCATTGTGGTTTGGTAAATGAAATATCAGATCTAAAAAAATAAAATAAATTCAAAGGTTTATCTACCCACAGAACAAATTATTTTAATAATTTTCTTACTGAATAGTTTCAGAGGTACTTCGTCCTCCTTATGGCCTACTGTTTGAAGAAAGGTTAGCTTTGAATGAAGACAGCAGGTTTACTTATGACTCATTATCTTCCAAGCTTTGATAACAACTCCTTTTGACATACAGTTAACATATAAATTATATTTATATATTTTGGAGGGAGTCAGTTTGTTAAGGTATCTTGACAAAAATACTGAACATTGTTTCTTTTTTAACCGAAATACTCATTTCACAATCACTAGTTGTTTGTATTAAATTAATAATTTTGTGCTAGCAGGTAAAGGTTTTCATATGTCTTATTTTATAATAATTTACTTTTATACCGTCTTTCATTCTAATGGGAAAATCTATCAGACGCTGCATGTTAGTTACTTTCAATCCTGTCATGATGCAGAAATCATCTTGCTGTTACCATGTTTATTGGTGCCAGACATTTTTATTGTAATTAAACCTTAATTTGAGCC
>VZTR01021851.1:0-25194 GCA_013400775.1 Chaetops frenatus | reverse complement strand
GAACATTGTTGCTGTTTTAACCGAAATACTCATTTCACAATCACTAGTTGTTTGTATTAAATTAATAATTTTGTGCTAGCAGGTAAAGGTTTTCATATGTCTTATTTTATAATAATTTACTTTTATACCGTCTTTCATTCTAATGGGAAAATCTATCAGACGCTGCATGTTAGTTACTTTCAATCCTGTCATGATGCAGAAATCAACTTGCTGTTACCATGTTTATTGGTGCCAGACATTTTTATTGTAATTAAACCTTAATTTGAGCCGCTGTCGTTGAACATGTCTGTTATGAAACCTTGTTTTCCAGCAAATCCCATTTGATTTTCCTTTCTAATAAGTTTTAGTAATTTGGTAGCCTGCATAATAGTGCTGTCACAGCTGGTGTTAATTGGCATTTTTGTATCAAATAGTAGAGACCCACATCAGAATAACATACAAGAGCTGAAATCCTTTGACAGCACACAGTGTTACCATTTTCACCACTTGACAGCAGTGGAACAGAGCTAAGGAGCCATGAAGTGCTTTACCTAAAGACCCCGAGCAAACCTGTGGCAGAGCTAGCCCCAGTTCCCAGAGCAGGCTGCTGCAATTTTCTTGCTGCGGATCACAGGATATAAAGAAATAAATACCTCTGTTTACGTGGTTTCCTGAGGTAGCTCCATACTGGTGATGTTAGGCTGCATGAACAAATTTCACTGCTGTTACGCCCATGCTATGCCAGTTTTTCAGCTACAAAGCTTCAGTTCCTCATGATAGTCAATTTGGCACCCTCCTGGAAAAGTATTTGTAATAGAAAGGAGAAAAAAGTATTTGAGGCAGAGAAAGTAGCTGTCTGCAGTAGCATGGTAAAAAAAAAAAGAAACCACATTAGGTGAAATTTTTCTTATAGCTGGCAGCAATGTATCTGTACAAAACAGAAACGTGGAAGAGGTTGAAAAAGATAAGAAAAAGAAAAGAAAAAAACCTTTAAAATTTAGTTTATTGTAAATAAGCTGTAGAAGCATTTAAACCAGAAATTCCATCTAGGGGAACTTGCAGACTTACCTGGCATTTTGTTGGATTATTTTTCTGAGTGATACTCAGAGCTTTAAATTCCATGGGGAGGTGATTTAGCCCGGGGTACTCCTAGTAACCATTGTGCAGCCATGGCTTAGACAATGTTGAAGTATATCAATTTAAGATGCTTAAATTGTGTATGTGAACCTGAAGTTTGCCAAATGGCAAACACATGTAGTTGTCATTGGCATTAGCAGAATTTTGAGCTGTTTTTACAGCTTGAAGATACAGAATAAATGCACATTTTCCATTCATAAAAATCTGAAATGCATTAATTTGTTTTTATTAAAATGGAACTAAAGAGTTTAAGTTGGGGAAGTGGAAAAAGCACAAAAATCTGGTGAAGTTACTCATGTGAAAATAAAGGCAGTTTAGGGTAAATAAAAAACCCCCATGTTTCAGAGCATCCCCTGATCCATACATTTCTAATTAAAGATGTAAGATTTCTGTCCAACAAAGTTAGCTGCATGCCCTTGTTGAGCAAAAGAGCTAAGTGTATATGGGATTTTAAGAACATGATCATGTGATATCTGTGCAGACATTTTTTCTTAAGTCTAGAAACTCAATTTATACTTCAAAAAATCTACTTTAAAAATCACAGTCAAAGTAATTAACATCAACTATTAGTTTATTTGAAAAGAGTAGTTATGTGCATTTGTCTTACAGATCCAAAAATCTTTAGCTTGGGCATTAGGAGATAATTTCTATGTCAGTATCATTAAGAGATTTTTAAAGTAATTTTCCGGGATTGCCTTTTTTTTTTTTTTTCCTCTTTACGTAAATTTAAAATAAAAGTGATTATTTGAATAAGCTGTCTGCTGTTCACACTTAAGTGGCTATTTTGTTGACTAATTTCACAAGCTTAGAGCTGCTCAAATGAGTGCTAATACTTATTGTGTCCTTCAAGTTCATGAAGTGTTTCTATACAAATATTTTGAGTTCTGGGAAATACAAATGCTTGCTGTTTGTGCAATCATCACTGTTTCTAGTATCAAATGATAGGCATTCTAACTATGAGAACAGTGAAGTAAAAAAGCTTTGTAAAGACTTATAATTAAAAATTTAGAACCAAGAAAACTCCAGATATTCAGAAGGAGATTGATACTGTGACATCTGAAGTACCAGGGAAGCAGACTGAAGCAGTCTGCCAATTTCTTGACAGTGTTTTGTACTTATTTTAGAAGGAATAGCTGAGTTTTCTGGTAAAACTGTGCAAAACCAGTCCCATTAGGTAATCAATATTCTGTTCATACTAACTGCTCAAATGAATTTTTGGAAGAAGAAGTGGCTTTGGGCTTGGTGTATTAACCTTAGCTGAGCTTAATCCAGAACCCTTGGCTCTGTGGCAGTGGCTGACATTTAGCTGGATGCAGCTTGAGCAGCTCATCCAGTACCTATCCCTCAGTTTGTATTGGACAGCTAAACCCAAAAACCTAAGTAAAATTTATAGTAGTGATCTCACTGGGGTAGTGTGCAATGCTGGGAGAAGGGCTGGGAGAAGCTTTTCCTATGCATGTGTTCCAAACACAAAATCAGTTGTATAATGTTTCTTAAAACTCTAGAGTCATGATCTTCATGAGCAACTTTATAAGACAAGGGCATATTTTCATCATTATTCTCAGTTTCTTATTGGGCTTTTTAGATAATGTCATGCACTTTGTCTCCTTTTGCTTTTAAAAATGTTAAGGGTAATTTCTAAAACAATATTGTAATTTCGTGTGCATACTTCATGCATGCACATTTAGAGTTTTTCAGGCTTCTAGATTTATTTAATCACAAAATGTCTCACCTTTCCCTATTTTTAAAAAAGTTTCTGTCTCAAGTAGGAGCTACTGCCTTATTGGCTTTCATACTGTAGTCTATTGTATTGCATTGTATTAGTTAGATTTTAGACACTTACAGGATAGCCTTTTGAAAGGATAAAAAATCAGGGAGGGGGTTGTGAATTGTTTTTATATTTCTCTTTTTTAACACATGGCATTTATCCTGTGTATCCTCCATTATTTTAGATAACAGCACTTATAAATATGGAGGTGAGAATTGAAGAAATTCTAGGCTTGCTGGCTGTCATGATGCCTTCCAGTTTATAACAGTTGATGAACTTGTAGATGTGATGCAAACACCCTTTTCAGAAAACCTTTAATTACATACTGACTGAAATGAAAAAAAATCCTCTAGTTTCAATATAGGTTGTTATCAGATTACTAGAATACTATCAAATTTAAGATTTATTAGCTCAAATAAAATTAAGAAATTAGGAAAACCTTCACCCTACATTTACAGTACAAGGTGATAGACTTTTAAAATGTATTTTTAATTTTCTATATTCTTCTTTAACCTATTTCTATTTTCTTCAAGTAGAGAAGTTGCCAGAAACCACAGATGTTTACAAGTGGGTTACTAAGGGTTTGCTAATGCAGAAGAGAAGTAGGTAGGAAGGAAGAAAAGAGCTGTCTGGGAGCAGAAGCTCCCGTAATGAATGGAGGTGGACCTGCCTGAAAATACAAAGAGGATTTGAATGTGCCAGTAGCTGGAAATAAATATTTTTTCCCATCCCTGACCGTGTACAAGGCTGGGATGTATGGGGCATTGAGCAACCTGGTCTAGTGGGAGGGGTCCCTGCCCATGGCAGGGGAGGCTGGAACTGAATGATCCTTAAAGTCTCTTCTAACCCAAACCCTTTGATGATTCTGATTCTACCTTGAATTGCATAAACAGAGGCCTAGTAAACTTCTACACAAACACACCTGTTTGCTGAGCTGTTCTGAGGTCTCGATCCTTGGGATTTGTCTTTTCCCACTGGCCCATACAGTGGTATTTTGTGACCTACCTTAGGGTTGTGTTTTATCCAGTCCCTGACTGCTGGATAATTACAAGGTTTAATTGGCTTGGATAAATGCATAGCCAAAGGAGACTGATTTATTTATAGACTGCAAGTGAAAAGTATTACAAGTGATAATACACAGTTTGTACCTTTGCAAAGACCAGTCCACCCATGGAGATAGTTTAAAGTAGTCATAAAATGATAGAATGGTTTGAGTCAGAAGAGCCCTTAAGGATCATCTAGCAGGTGATACTCCATAATGGAGTGAACTGAAGGAGATGAAATCAGGTGAAACCTACTTACAAATTCACTGTTTTTCTCTTCATCCAATAGGCACATCATGTGGGAAAGCTTGACAAGACAAGCAAAAGCACATCCCTTTCTTTATTTATTTTAAATGAGGGGGAACAATCACAAAGCGGGAAATGTATTTTTTAATAGATTTCTTTTTGAAAGAAATATTGTTTCCAAAGAAACTGCAATATAATTAGCATGCATGTTGTTATGAAGAAGAGCTACTGCAAAAATCTATTTGCAAGGGCCATTTCAGCTAGTTTCCTACACTAGTTATTTTCTTTTTAGTTTACAATCCTTTTCTTCTGCATCCAAGCTGCTCATAGCAGTTTAATATCAGATCAGCCCTTAAGGCATCAGAGATATTTGTTTTCCCTCCCAAAACCCAGTCAGGCAGATTTGTGGCTATGTCATACTGAGCTAATTAATGATAACAGACATAATTTTGCATTCCATGTATAGAGAATGAAATATAGAAAAATGTCAGGAACTACCTAATGAGTTTTCCTTCTTTTGTCACTTCTTTGTTCTTGGTTTTGCTTCCTTATTCGAGCATTATTAGACAAAAAGCTAGAAGAGCTGGAAATAAGTTGAAAGCTTATACTGTTGATAGTGCAGCAGGTTTTGTCATTGGTTTAAGTGGGAGTAAACTTAAGCCTTCAGTATTACTCACAACTAGGATTTTTTTTGGACAGATACTGAACAGGTTTTATGGCAAATCCTGAAAGAAGAAAGCCTGGGGATTTACAGGCATTTTCACATATCTTCAGGCACAGATTTCTCAAGCAGTGCCAGGCAGCAGTATTGCAGTGCTCTAGCAGTATAAACAGTCAGGCAGTTGACACAAGGTCAGTCCCATTCTTTGCAGGATGATTAGAAGTAGCAGCGTTGAGATTATTTTTTTAATACTCAATTTAAATGATTTTCTTTTTTTTTTTAACGTAAGCAGTATATGGTAACATCTGAGAAGGAAATTTCACTATTTAAAAATTTATATCCTTTAGCTGATACAAGCAGCTTACTTATAATATGTGTCTTTTGGTGAAAACATAATATATGTTTTTCCTCTCTTTTTATATCATTTAGATATCAGCATGAATCAGTTCCAAGTCCACTGGTTACTGGAGTCCTGTGCACACAATGACACCAAAGGACTTAGGAAAGTGACAGAGCTGACTTACGTAAGTCTCCATTCAGCCCTCTGCTTGACTCTGAGTAGTTCCTAGGCAGCAAGAGAAAGGATGGTTCTGTAACATAACACAAGTATGTGTTATACCCTGTTTCATAGATCACCTAGGATGCTTTCTTTTTTATGTTCCTCTTTGGCAAAAGATAAAAATTATGCATCTGAACTGGTTTTGGGTTGCTTGGATTTCCTAAATCCACACTAAGCTAAAATCTTTTATTTTTGTTGTTATTCAGAAAATGAGACCAGACAAACTTCTTAACTAAGTGTGCATATATCTCTATAGCATATAGAACATGGAGCTTTATCTGCAATTAAAAATGTAGGACTCTAGCAGAGTGCAAATACTGAGCAGTAATAATAGTAATTGATAAACAAGGTTTTCTTTTAGACATGCAGGTGCGTTTCAAAACCTTGAGGACAATAATAGATAAGAAAAGAAGGACTGTAGGTGACAAATACTAGACATTAAATCTGGAAGTCGGACAGATGTCAGATAAGGAGAAAAGCTCCATGAGTGAACATGTCAGCCCAAATATATATTGCAGTGGCAGTACTTCGTACTCAATTTGTTGGCAATCTAGTGTAATCTGTCTCTGTACCACGTTATTTGAACAACAGAGTAGTGTGATTGGTGCATCAGAATTGATTTAGTGTGTTATGGAGAATGGACAAAATCACAATTCACCTTTCCTTCTTACCCTGATCTGTACCACCCCATCAATTCAGGGGAGTGAATGGCATGGAAAAGAGTAAATCAAAAGACATAATTTCTCACACAGGATGGTGTTAGCTTGTGAGATTTACTGCTTCATGGGGTCAGCAAAGCAAATATTAGAGGTGGACTTAAAAAATGATTTTGACATAATGTTATGATCATTTGCAATATTTCAAGATATGCCCATTGGAGAAAGAAGAAACTTAACATTTAAGAAGTTTGTTTCCACTAGAGGTCAGGAAAGACTGTTTGGGCATGTCCAAATGCATTGTGGGATTAATGAACTTTTTTCCTTTCAATCATTTTATGGCAAATCATCCAATCTACTTCAGAAAACTGTATTTCTTTTGAGGAGGAAACTAACCACAAGCAAACGGATGAATGCCAATGTATAAAAAATTTAGTACTGGATATGTGTAGGTCAAGGAGAATAAAGGCCTTATGCTTTCAGTGTTGAACATTTAGGCCCTGTCATGATAAATAAAGACAGTCCTGTCACAATTTTAAGGAGACATCAAATCTGTTGGACCACTTTCCTAGCAGGTGGAAGGGAGGGAGTCAAGTCCAGTCTCAGTCCAATCTGTATGTCCCATCAAAAATGCCCTTCCAAATGAAGGTTAGACTAATTTGCAATTAGGAAAAAGAGTTATGCAGAAGAACATGGGAAATTAGTGATTCTGAAGGGAATTAAAGGTCTAAAAGGTAGTGAAAGACTTCTGACCTTACCCAGTAATGTATTATTAGAGATTTTTCCAGGGTAAAAAGCAACCAGCCAAACATTTTTTTCCATATATGACTTCTGCTAAGGCTTTCAGACTGTAATTTTCAAAAGTAAGTCAGACAACAGTAAGAATTCAGCAGGACACTTGCACTTTCTGTAAAGTTTACTTTTCCACTCATTGTCCTTAAACTGAGACTTGTGCTTTTTATTTAGCTGTGGAGTTTTTCTTCCTGATAACAATATAGAAGTACTTAATGTACTGAAGGGGGAAAATATGCATCCATAATGCCATGCTGAACTTCAAATGTGCTTTTAAAAAGTTAAACATAGATGAAGCCTGTCATTTACAGCATCTTAACTCAGCTTTCTTACATTTATTTAATTTGATTACCATTTATATCCTCTCATTGCTACCCCCACTGCCATCATTACCAGAGACTGTTCTAAATATTAGGAGTCAGTTGCTTTGATGCAGTGTGTTGAAGGAACTGTGCAGAATTGGAGGACATATTCAAATACCATGCTAATATATTTTACTACTGAAAATAATCATAACATTGACAATACTTGCTTTCTTCTCTGAGTTAAAACCACATTGGCATGTGTTAAGCATCCAGGCAAATATGTTTTTGGAGAAAACTTTTTATCATTGGCCAAAGTTATTTTTCAATTTGTTTGGGTTTTTTTTCTTTTTTTCCTTGGGCTCTATTTGCAGCATGTGATCTTTTTTGTTTTTCTTATTGTAGGAAAACTACATTATTCTGAAGGACCTGTCATTTTCATGCAAATACAAAGTAACTGTTCTGCCTGCAAAATCTAAAGGTCGTTTTAAGGCTGAGAGTACTTTCTTTGTTACCCCACCTTGCTCTGCATTTAAAGAAAAAAAACACAAGCACATTAATTGTCCTGCTGAAGGAGGTAAGGCATGATCTGGAGAACTACCAAATAGTTCCAAATGCATTTATAATCACAAGCAGCGAGTCTTTAAAAGCAGTTCTAGAACAGGAAATGAGAGATTCAAAACAAATAAAAATATGACGAATGCTTATGTGAAAATCAACAGAAATACAGACCAGTATCGATTTTGGCTACTATATTATTACTGTTTTGTCAATTAAGTGTAATCATAGTGGACATACAGTAACATTTTTAGTAGCATGGTTGGGGGTTTTTTTTGTAAGGAAGAGCAGTTTCCCAAATGTGTTTATTATAATGATGGATGATAACTGTAAACAGGATTATGGTGGCATGACCCATCTTTTCAATGTTTTGCTGCAGATGCAAGCTGCTTTTCCAGTTTGATTTCGCTTAGGTTAATTCTGCTCTTGAATAAGAAATACAGGCCCTCATATCTTTCACATCATTGTCACAATGTGTAGCTAGAGGGTTATGAAAGTTGCAGAATTATGGAGATACTGGTTGGAGAGGACCTCTATGGTCAGCTGGTCCTGGGTCAGGTCAGCCATGGCTTTGCACTGCCAAGTGTGGATATCTCTCTCTCTGGTTAGAGGGTGGCCCTCTCAGGTTGAGTCCCTCCTGTTCCCCAGGGTACCCCCATGCTCCATAAGTCACCCAGAATCCTGCTGACCATCACTGCCATTTCCTTAATGTCCTGACAGTTTCCAGCATTACAGCCTTCCTGGGCAACTGTAACTCAGGTATAACCTTCCCCTGGTCTGAGTACCCATATTAACTTGTACTACAGTTTTACAGCATGAATTTTACTTTTTGGCTGAGTTATGGAGTTCTGTGCTACCCTGTGCATTTTTCTTGTGGTCCCAAAACTTCCAATTTGAGCTCAGGTATTTTGAAATATGAGAAGCAGGAGAAGGGCTCCCTGTGAATGAGGCACTTAGGTCTTTACATGCTGTAGCTTTCCTTTCTGTACCTGCAGCTGAGAGCATTTTGTCCGAAGTTTGAGTTTGGCCCAAAGTGTCAGTGGAATATATCAAACATAGGTTTTGGTTAATGCTGAAAACATGGTGGTAGAAAGCTGACCAGATCTTGTGTAACACCAGAAACAGAGCTCTGCCTGACCTTGATTTGTGAAATTAAATGAATATTATTGAAGATTATCTCTAAAAGTTTAGCTTCCCTTTTTTTGCTTTCCAAATTTACAGTGCCAGTTCTACCCAAAGTGTTGGCCAAACCCGAGAATCTGTCTGCATCTTTCATTGTTCAGGAAGGGAACATCACTGGTCATTTTTCCTGGAAGATATCTAAGGCAGACCTTCACCAGCCCATGACAGGGTTTCAAGTCACTTGGGCAGAAGTGACCACAGAGAGCCGGCAGAACAGTTTACCCAACAGCATCATTTCGCAGTCACAGATACTGCCAGCAGTAAGTTTGTTCCTTTCTTTTGCCAGTGGCTCCCTAAGTTTGTGTCTCTGTGGCTCATTTGTAATGTTTTGTGGTGATGCAGATGTCAAACTCTGGCTCTGCAGGTAAGTTGGAGCGGGAAGTGCTTAATTTTCCCTCCTTGAAAGACGTACAAAGCATAGCTACTATTCTTGATGATAATCAGACATTTTAATGGGCCATCTGTGTAGCAATAGTGACTTCTTATTATCTTTTGATGATCAGAGTGTTCAACTTAACCAATACTCTAGTTTTACTAATTATTTGGTGTCCAAGTTGGGGAATCGAAGAGAATTTTCTCTTCCTTTTAATCACTTATTCTGAAAAAAAAAAAAATCTCCCCTATCATTATGCACTACTCCAACAGACAAACAGTCCAATGGACAAATAATTTTAGGGAGAACTAGGTTTCACTGTTTATTGACTGCGTGAAAATTACCAATTTTAATTCCTCCCCTTATTTTCTCTAAATGACCTGTGCTATTTCAGTTCCTCTTCTGGCAGAGGCAGGTGAATAAACCTTCATTCAAACTCTGTTGCCAGCATCAAGAGACCATGAGATACTGATTTTCACTCTGGTTACCATCTTTTTTCAGGAGCAGCATATATTTTGTTTAAAATTTCTATTCTCTTTTGTAAGCTTTTCATCCAGCTAGATCTGAAATACATATAAAATTTTATTTAAAACACTCATTTTCGTTGTGTTATGCTTTAGATTTTTATCTGTGTGTTCACTACCGTGGAACCTGGAGAGTCCTTTAACTATCTATCTCTACATGTATTTATTTATGGCACCTGAGTAACTTGCAGAAGGCTCTGATTGGAGTTAAAACAGTATCTTCTGTCTCTCAGAAACCACCAAAATTTAGGGTATTTTATGCTGAGGACCATTCACTCTGACTAAAAATGTAGTATTTACATAAGTAGGGCTGAAATGCACAGGACCCATATGCTGGAGGAGCAGCTGAATGAGCAGAGTGAGTGTACAAGTGCAATTTATGCACTCCTCTCTTTGCTCTACCCAGGCAGGATTTTATATGAGATGGAACAGCTTCAGCCAAGTCTGTTAAAGTCAGTCCCATCTCAGAATATGTGTTGATTTGCCAGGAAAACAACACATTTTCTGTTACATTTTCTCTCTCTCCATTCTCCTTTACTGTCTGCTCTGGCAGTAGCAGCAAATTATCCCACAGGAATAACCAAAGTTACTCCCACAACTCGCTTTGGCTTCCCCACGTGGGGTGGGTACAGTGCCAGCCAGAATGAATTGTCCTGTGGATTCCTGGCCAGACCAGCCTGGCTGGTGGCAGGAACACCCTGTGCCCACACTGTCCAGCATCACTGCTCCAGCTGTCCCCTTCCTGGGCCTTTTCGGCTTGGAATAAAATGAGTGATTTGTTCCAGCTTAATGGAAATGAGGCTTTGATTTATAGTTTTGATTTTGATTTAGATTAATTACTTCAGATTCCTTAATATCTGTCAGTCTTTAGCCAGATGTATTCCTGTCTGGAAATTTCTATAAAATTTCTTTGAAATTATTTTGCACATGTCTAAGTGACCACAAAATATATGGAGCAGTGAAAAGTGAGTTCATCACACCATAAATGACCTTAAGACCAGAAGATGAATTCTTATGGTGTAACTGGGCAAATCTGAATTTAGTGTGGTTACCTTATTTTTTCACTACCTTATTTTTGCAGAAGTGGTCCCAGGCCAGCCGCTACCTAAATTAGCAATTAGTAGAATGCACATGCAAATCCAAAATAAAAACAAGTTTATGTAATGAACATGTTTGTTAAAAAGAATGGTTAGGAAATTACATTTTTATTCATTTTTTTAGTGATGAGCACATCACTAAAGTGATCAGCACACTTTCCATAGCAGTCTGCAACAACTTGAACCTTGCACACATGAAACCATAGTGTTATGGTTAGAAATGTGTCTGTTCAAACAGAATGGCGAGCAGAAAATTCAAAGCAAAGTCGCTCAACAAAGTGATGCATGTGTTAAGTCCTTTCAGTGGAATTCCGTGAAAATAATTTGTGTCTGCTGACAGTGATAGAACCTGTTTAAACCACTGATGTGTGTGAGTAGAGCAGCTACGTTTAATTTCTCGATGGTGTGAGCACTGAAGGGCTTTGTTTGTTTTTAGGATCATTACGTCCTCACCGTGCCCAACCTGAGGCCGTCAATGCTGTACCGCCTGGAAGTGCAAGTGCTGACCACGGCTGGGGAAGGGCCAGCTACGATTAAATCCTTCCGAACGCCCGACCTTCCTCCCTTTGCTCCCCACAGTAAGCACTGCACTCTGCTGACGTGTGCTGGTGGCGTGGTACAAAACTTCAGCCTGTCACACCTTCAGAGTTTCCTCAAGCCTTGGAGTTTTTACTGATTCCAGTAGCATTCCATAAACTTAGGATGTGTGAAAGTACTGGCTTTTTTTCCCCCGTAACTGTCCATCAGCAACAATGGAAACAAATCCAGTTTTTCACTCATTTTCCGTGGTCTAATATTTGCCATTCTTTGCAGCCACAGCTCTTTGGCTTATGCCTATAGCACCTGGGATTCTAAGTTGGTCTGTCCTCCAGGTGCAGCCTGAAGGATTACACAGCTTCCAAGATTAGATTTTTCTGGGCTCACTCAGTCCAGCATGGATAGAATTTATCATCAATTTAACATCAATGCAAACCTCTTAATGGCCATTTCTAGCACTTCATTAGCTCAAAATTTGTCTGCATGAATATTTTTGTCCTATCACAGGCCTACTAAAGTTGCCTGGACTGTACATACACATAGTTGTCACACAGACACAGCACTTCTAAGCTGAAGGATTGAAAGCTGAAGGTCTCACAAAACCTTTTCAGAATGGATAAATCTTGTCATTACATATCCAGGATTTGATATGTGCCTAATTTCCTGTTCTTTTGTTTAGGACCTCATCTGAAGCAACATCATCCACATCACTACAAGCCATCCCCAGAGAAATATTAGACTGTTTCAGATGATTATGCAAATAACTGAGGGGAAAAAAACTGAGCTCCTAAATGAGGGCTGGGTAATGGCACACCAGTTGGAGCAGTGAACCCAGTTTTCCAATGGAAGTTACCATCTTGTATGATCTGTATCTACTTCTCTGTAGTTTAGCCATGAAGAATTATATTTGCACCATAACCAGGATGAATCATACAGCAAGTATCATTTCCAGTACTATTCAACAAACTGAAGATCGCATCCAACTCAACGCCTGTGAGAAAATTAGAAATGTGTTCATTATAATGTTTTCCTGTTCTGTGTTTAAAGTAGGTTGAAACGGTGCAGTGTATGCAGCTTTTTCTCTTATTGAATTCAGTGTTACTATTTGCAATCTCCTGTGATGTATACATAATTTTGAAAGTGGACGTGTTCTCATCAGTGGATTTAAATTACCTATTTTACTTAAAGCCCTGCCTGTCACCAATTTAAGCCCTAGTGTATTTTGCTATTAAGAATATCTCCATATGTCTGAAATGAGGACATGAGTAAAATAAATACCAGTAGCAGAAACCCTAAAATACCCAGGTTTTAATAATTGCAGTGTCACCAGGGAGGAGGATGATGATGAATACATATGAATACATATGTGTTACCCATCTGGTCTAAAGTGGTAATGTTCTATCATGTAGATCTTCTATTAGTATAGTTAATAGTTAAAGGATATACAGGTTAGAAATACCATTGTAGAAAAGCAGATGGCAGTTGTTTAAAATTGATGGCAATTAATGCAGTTAGGTCCTAGAAAAATAACTTTCAAAGTCTTACTTAAAATTTTTTTGTATATAGTATTTTAGTGTACAATATTATCTTGAATAGAAACACCAATTTTCTAGTTAAAAATCTGAATAGTAGCATTAAAGTTTTAGAAACTGAAATTCTGAGGCACATTTATTATTCAAGTAGCTGTGGAGCTACTTTTTGGCTTTGAATTTTGATGCACATACTTCTTTTCCCTGTGGATCTTTAGAACAGAAGGATGGATGTATTGGCTGTATTTTGCTGTTCTGCTTACAGAAAGAATTATGTGACAATATTCTGGCATCTGGAAAACATTGGCTTATAGTTTACTTGGATTCATTTTTTCAAATTTAGACAGAAGGGTGCCCTTTTTAACCATAAGGGAATTCATATTGCCTTATTGTGCAGTATAAACTGTCTAGAATAATTTGTGACACAGAGACACATCTCAATAGTAAACAGAAACTGCTTGGATTTATTATTGAGAGGGTGGAAAGTATCTGCCAATAAACTTCCATACAAATACCCATAATCAGCCCTTAATGTTCAAGATGTTCAAAGTGCTCCTGAATTCTTTGGCACCATTTCCATTGCTTCTTGAATCATCACATCAGGCTAATGTACCTCGAAACTTGAGTCCAACTTGACAAAGTGGCCACTTTTTCTACCAGCAGATGCTACAGACTCATCTGTGCTCCTTATTTTTCTGAGATATTCAGTAAGAGGAGCTTGGACATTACTGGTGCGTGTATTTCCCTTGTCTTGATGACAAACTGATTTGTGAAAAAGCAAATATGAAGAAATATGTATCTGAAACTGAGAATCAGAGCTGTGTTTATCATAGTAGAGTGTTCACAAAATATTCAGTTTGTCTATACAGAAGTTTACAGCATTTATACCACAAGGGGAGAAGGAAACTGCATTAATTTCTAATCACTTTCTCATTACAATTTTTCTACATTTTTACCTTCAGTTTTAAGGGCTCTTTTCCACTCTTTTTCTAGTTTGCTTGTTGTCTTTTTTGATACTCACTTAGTGACCGAGAATTTTCCATGACATTTTCTATTAAGTACATGGTTTGGGCCTTTAAGATTAGTTTAAAATATATTAAAGGCTATGGTGCTTTTAATTCCTTCCTCTATTTTCCAAAATACATTAGCA
Organism: Chaetops frenatus; assembly: GCA_013400775.1. Taxonomy (NCBI): domain Eukaryota; kingdom Metazoa; phylum Chordata; class Aves; order Passeriformes; family Picathartidae; genus Chaetops; species Chaetops frenatus. Next base: position 11,101 of record VZTR01021851.1, on the reverse strand, counting down.
AATTAGCAGATGCACTCTTCTTCAAAAAATCTGTAGTGTAATGGTTTGTTTTCAGTTGTTTCAGAAGTCTGAGATAGTTTTTTCAGGATGGAAATGTTTCATGTGTATGTTTTTACAAAGAAAACAAAATTTGTATTGGGCTGGTGTGCAGCACTGCTCTCACATTTGGATTGCACAGGGCATAGATGAGTCTAGAAGTGATCTTTGTGGTGTTTGCTGGATCAGCAGGATCAGGGAAAGTGATTGCCTCAGGCTTCTCTGAAGAGTTCTGTCCAAACCTTTCAATCACAGTCTGTTCTATTTGTGCTGGATCCAATCTACAGTGACTTGATTAATGTTAATGAAATGACATTTCATTCGTAGTGACACTAAAGCATGGAACTGTAGTGGCTCTGTAAAGCACAGATGTTGGTCTTTGTTACAATGATGTCAATTTATTGGAGATAAGCAGGAAGTTAGGAGCCCTGAGTCCCCATATCCTCATGCTTCTGAGATGAATCAAAATGGTTACTCTTTGCTGATGCCATTCTCTCTGAAGCCTTTGTTCAAACAAGGTACTTTTGAAGAACTCTGAGAGGTTTTCCCTTCTGAAGTAGATCGATCAAAACCAAAAGTTGATAAAGTAGAATTGTATTGATCAAGTGTATTATATAGAGTCCACTAAGATGTAAATTATATTTTTCCTTCTACAAATGGTCTTACCAACTCACCTTTCAAGTCATCCTCCAAATCAAAAATGAAAAATAAAAAGTCAACAAAGCTCATACATGGATGTTAAATTGCTAGCTGTGAGTGATTTCCTGATTATTCTTTTAAATTTAGCAGTACAGATTTAAAGTTTTTAGTGCCTAATTCTAAGGCTTTGTTTGCTAAATCACACAGGGTATTATCCTAATTTACTAGATTAAGCCACATTAAACATTTAATTCAGCAATAGAGTTGCAATTTGCTACTTAATTCCCTAGTTAAAGATTTATTTTCTCTAATGATGTTGAGTAATTCAGAGTTAATATTGGGATGATATTGGAGATATTGGGATGTTTTAAGATACTCTGCACCTTTACACTAATGTATTATTTACTGTGTATGATTCTGATGGATTTGTCAGTTGAATTCAGGATGCATTTTTATTATCTTTATTTCTTAAAGGAGAATTATAAGATGACGCTATTTTTGCTAGCTGCCTTGTGAAATGGATTTTTTTGTTCGTTGGTGGTTTTTGTATAAGAAGAAAATGGTTTGTGCTCATTATATCTTTTTTTGACCATTTTTGAGTTGTTTATAGAGCAGGAGAAAGTAAGACAGAACTTGTGCTGTATCATCCATGTGTACCAACTTGAATATTCTTTCAGAATATAGCACACAGACAGTAAATAAGGAGTCTGATTTTTTTTAAATGCTGAACATCCTCAACTTAGTGGTTTCAGAAGGAGCTGAGGACATGGTGTGGCAATGCTGACATTGACACTGACATTTGGCGTGGTCACACACAAAGTCATTGCTAATGTGAATGGGAATTTTACCATTGGTATTAGCAGAACAGTAGAGAAACCTTAATAGTGTGTCAATCTATTTCACAATACTTTCATCTCCATGCTCCCAGTTGGAATCAGGGAGAGATTTCCAAAAAGCAGGTCCTGATTCAGGAAGGTTGGCACAAGGGAAGTCAGTGGGATGGAAGTAAACCTGTGCAGTTAAGAAGGAGCTTTAGTGATGCTTCAAATCAAGCATGGATGTCAAAGTTTGTTTGAATATTGTCTTAAATCAGGGCCTTGTAAAACAAAGTGGGGGAACCAGACAGTTCTAAATTCTGTGTACAACACCTTAAATTTTTTTATTTTTGTTTGTGTATATGTAAATGTCATAGGGATATTGACTTATTTATTAATTCATTTTTTATACTATGTGCCAAGTATGTTCCTACCCTTTTGATCAGTACATGTGAACATCAATTACTAAAAATAATGTTATGCAAACTTGTGCATTTTAACCAGGAATATGATACTAATAAGCTATTGCATGTAGTTTTCAATGATTAAGAAAACCCTTTATTTAAAGAAATGTAAATGGATACCTGCAGATGTTGATGATTATATATGGGTTTGCATGCCAAAACTCATTGTTCAGTTGTGGGCATGAAATGTAACGACTGTGTTACCTCTACTGATATATTAGTAAGGTACAATTTACAAAGTAATTAACAGAGCTCTATATGTAAATTTTTTTCCTTTTTACTTAATTATATTGTAGTAGAGGTAACAGAAGTGCATCTCTGTTACCCAAATTGGCTGTAGAAATTATCTTCCTATAACAGTCATTTAAAGTCAATATTTATTTCTGTATGTAATACAAAAAGATTGGTCTTACGTGTTTGTCCTGTTATCTAGAAAAAAAAAATACACTTCTTGTAAAAACATTTTGTAAAAAAATGTAAATGTAAATAGAGTCTGATTTCTTTTACTCACTATTTTTATGTTTAGAATTTGTACATACTGTTCATGTAATAAACTATCCTACATCGAAATATTACTACTTAGCTCCTCCATGCAGAATTTAGAATTTTGTTTTTCTTGCGTTGAAGAGATAGAGCCGTCTAAGGAAAATCAGTGTCACACCAAGTACCTTTGCTATGTCTTCATTGTGTATGAAGTCATAGCATTTTATCTTCTCTTTACTACAGCATTTTGTTTTCTCTAGATAGTCATCAAAATAATCGGAAAATAAATGTAAATATCATTTGAATCATTGTTNGTCTAAGGAAAATCAGTGTCACACCAAGTACCTTTGCTATGTCTTCATTGTGTATGAAGTCATAGCATTTTATCTTCTCTTTACTACAGCATTTTGTTTTCTCTAGATAGTCATCAAAATAATCGGAAAATAAATGTAAATATTTGAATCATTTATGTTGCAAAACCAATACTGGAAGTAAAAAGTCAGGCATAAGACCTTGCCCTTTCTCTATTCTAACTTCAGAGTGAAGATTTGTTGATCCTTTTATTATGCTAACTTAAATTAATTAAGTTGCTGGATGTTTGCCAGTGGCCTGATTCTCCAAGCCAAGATTTTCATGACTGAAACTCATGATGAATCTGTGTATCCACCAGTTTTGGAGTATTTCCTGTTTTAAAGTGCAGTATCCTGTGGTTTAAATTCTGTATTTTTAACAAATATAAATCTCTGTTGTAGTAAAAATAGTTAACTGTTTCAAAATGTCATAGGTGTACTGCTATTCTCAGGTGCAGTGTCCTTGGTTTGGAGATGCACCTTTGGCTAGCTCTTGACTTACCTAATAAACTTTTATTTTTTGTTAACTTGATCAAAACCTCCAAAACTTCCTGGTATTTCTATCTCATTAGAATAACTGCGTACATTTCTGGTTTTGGTTTTATTTTTACATAAATGAATAATATTTAGAAACACTACTATTGTTAAATTTCTCTGCAAGTTGAACTATTTCTATAATACTTGCTGTTGTGGTTCAGTAAACGCAGATAAGAGCGATATATCATCTGAAAAGGTGAATGGGTAAGTTGTCAAAATAAATGCTTGAAGTGTTCTATACACTGTAATTCAGAATAGCCATTCATTTTTTCTTTCCATACCTTCAGAGAAATATTTTATTCAACATTGGATTAAAGGACACAGTGACTGAATTATATAAAGCATATGAAATAAAGCAAATTTGCTATATATTAGCAATATTCATAATTTTGGGTGTGGGTTTTGCCATTTGTGCTTCTGTGCAACCTGGCTTTCGTGCACCTAAAACCAGAATACACTCAAAAGTTTCCATTTCATTAGAAAAAAATTAATACAATGAAAGCTTATTCCATTACAAAACCAACCAACCAAGCAAACCCACCCTCTATATATCTGTTTTCTGATTAGAGGTGTTGTGTTGTCATGGTCTGAATCTGTGCCAGCCTCCTTGAGGAAGGCCTTGGGCTGAAACAGTGGCTGTCAGCCCCTTGGTTCAGTGTAGCACCTGGGAGGATGAGGCAAGCACCAGGAAGAGCAGTGAGAATGTAAGCTCTGAAACAGAGCCAGTGTGCAAGGAGCAAATTGCTGTGTCCCCTTCTTTGCATTGTGCTAAATCTCCTCCTTGCTTCTGCTCAAGGTGCTGGCAGGAGCACAGATGAATATTTAATCCACGCCTTGCTACAAGCGTTTACTGAGAGTGCTGTGTGGCACAGCAACTAAAGAATTTATGAATGCTGTCTGTACCCTGATCCTTACCTGTTCTGGTGATTTATTCATGTTATTTAATACTGCATTCAGTCAGGTCTTTGTCTTCTCAGTGGAAGATCAGCTTTGGAAACAGTGGACTGCCTTTTTTCAGGAGAGCTAGGCAAATATGCTGCACACAAATATTCCTTTATATTTGTGTGCAAATGTATTCCTACGGCAAATAGAGCTTGCTTGTCTTTTGCACAAGCTGTTCAGTAAAAATATGTGTGCAATAGGTTCAAAATTTTCAATCTCTGAAAGCAACTCCAGGTTTGCTGATTAGTACTGATTAGCCAACATTTTTATCATATTTTCATATTTTATTTAGAAAATGATGTCTGATTTAAATGGTTCAGACTCCACAGTTGTTAGTAGATGCAGAGTGATAAGCTGGAATTTCCATGCTGTTATTTTATGTAAGTGAAAGGTAGGGGAGGCACAGGGGACAGAAGAGCACAGGTGGCATGAAAAAGAATTTGCTCATCTGATGTATTAATTTCTTTGCCAACATCCAATTTCTAGTATTAAGTCCAGTATTTGTACTTATCTGCAAACATTCAAATTAATATTTTAAATTTCTTTTCTGAGATGTGCTGCAATAATTGCTTGAAATATAAATATTTCAGACTTTCAGTGAACGTGCCTGCAAGCCAAGATCTGTTAGACTGTAACCCTAAAACAAGAATTTACAAGAAAAATAATCTGGTGGGTGTTAGTTGTTCTCTCAGAGCAGTTAGGGACAACTGTTATTTTTGCTCAGTGTTTATTGAATCATAGTGTAGACAAAGAAGATGCATACCCATTTTTCCTGTGCTTTGAGGGAAATGCCTCTTGTGAAGAATAGCATTTAGTTGGTGAAAGTGCTTCGTGAGTGGCTGAATCACCAGAGATTTACAGTAGATTTTCAGTAGTGAATGAACCCTGTATTTTTCCATTTGTGTGAAGATGGTGTTAATTTCTCTTGTCTTGTAACCTGAACTTGAAGGGAGTTTAAGTTTTGCTTTATAATGGATCTCTGTGCATTATGTTTGTTGTGAAGGACTTGTCTCAGTTATTATTCTTGGTCGTAGATGACACACTGAAAGCATGTTTCTCTTCACTGCTTATTGCTGTAAAGATTTAGGTTTATGATACCTTTCCAATAGAAAAATACAGTAAGATAGTATATATTAATGTACTTAGAGCAGATTTCAGTAAAAGATTCCGTGTCAGCAAAGTACTATTTGTTTTTTGGTATAAAGAATATTTGAAATGCGTCTCATTTTAATTATTAGGTACACAATATAGTTTTGGAGAATAGAAAACCTGTCTTTCTATGTATCATCCATGCTGGCCACAAGAAATTGTGGTGAGCACACAAAATTAAATTGATAGATATAACTCATATTTGCATTGATAAATGCCATTAAGAATAATTTATGTTCAGGTTAACTAAGTATGTCACACTGAGTAAAACAAATCCCAGTTCATCTGAAAAACTTTGATAAAATCCTAAGGTGATCCTATATTTATTTTGTAGGTGATTTTGTGACATTTTTTAGTAACTTTGTAAAATATGTGGAACAAATAACAATTTTTACTTCAGAATCTTGTATACAGTTGTTGGTAAACTATGAGTCAAACAACATAATCAGTGTTTTCCTTAGCTCCAGACATTATCTAGGAGACTTGTTCTCTTATCACAGCTAACCTCAAAATCTCTGAAACATCTCTGTCACAGATGATGGGTTGCTCAGAGCCTTGTCCTTTTCATGTTTTGGAGATAATTAAGAATGGGCATTCCGCATCTCTCTGATTAATTACTTGTGAAACAACAGTAAGGCAAACAGTGACATCTTAAATAATAGCATGGGAAAAAAAACCCATGTGGCATAAACAACTTCAGTTGTGCCATGGGCCTGTCAAATTACAAAGGAGTTGGAAAATATTCTTTTAAAGCAAAAGCTTATACATTCTTTTATTCTCAGTAGGTTTGTGATTAAACCCTTCATACACTTTGCCAAGGAATGCAAAGCTAAAAGAAAATGAAACCTTCAGCTTCTCAATACATTTTTTTCCCCCTGACATTACAGTAACATTGAGTTACTTCTCAAGTCTTGAGAAATGAGCACTTGATCAGCCATATTTCTAGAGAATTTACTGGTTGCTTAATTTGCAAAACTGTGTGAATTAGGATTCACGTGGTATTTGACCATATTGACATTCAGGGAGTTTTTCAATATTAAACTGACAATGGCAATGGCCCGTTTGTGTTGCCTCCTTTGTATGCCTTGCATTGTTGGTTTGAGGAACTGCAGCTACCAAAGTTGTTTGTACTCCTTGGTCAGGTAGCACATTACTCTTAGCAGGGAATGAGCTTTTGAGACCACCAAAGGCTCTGGGAAGCTCAGCTGAGGCAAGTGGGTCAGGTTGCTGTGGCTGTGGCAGAGTGTTCTGGGCACTGAGCTGTCTCTGCTTGTGCCACAGGTGTCCCCAAGCTTGGGGATGTCAGGGAGACAGGGGGTGGCTCTCTGGGAGGAGAAAGAAAGGAGTGCCTTCAGTGAAAATGCTGTGGAAAGGCCACTTGTCCTGCTGCAGAGCTATAGGGTGAGAAAGGAAGAAAGATTCAGCACAGAGGTGCCCACTTACCTAAGCTGGGAGAGATGTAATGACTGCATGAGCTCAGCCTTGACAAAAGGAGCAAGCTGTGGAAACCTTACTGGTCACAGGGAGATACCCCTGCTGTTGAAGCAGAATGTGTCCTTGGCAAGGTCAGAGAGGAGCCCCTCACACCCCCAGCACACTCCCAGTTTTTCTGAGGAGACTTGGTGAGAGGGACAGTGGTCACGATGCAAAAAAGACTGGCACAAATCCCATCAAGTTGGAATCCATGCAGACCTTCTGCCACGGAACTTTGGTTTGTGGAAGATTCACTGAAATACCTCTGTCTGCCATTATCCCAGCCATCTGCAGATGCAGACTGGCAACACTGGGACCTCAGTGCAGAGTATCACCATGGCTGGGGTACTAAATGAGACTAAAGTAAAAGTAAGACAGGTGTGAATTTTGGTCTCCCTGCATGTCTCTTTGCTGTGCATCAGGGCTGCTCAGATATAGTCAGGCTGCCCACAAATACAGTAATTGTGCCACTGACATGGAACAGCACTCTGTAAAGAGCAAAGAAAGCTGCTTCTGGTGTCTGTCAAGCTGCCATCATCATCCTAGTAAACTCTCCCATGTTATACTTATGGCATAAGAATATACTCCTGTGGAATACTCAGCTTTCCCTTAAATGAAGAGATTCATAGCTTGAGAAAAGATAATTTTTTGTCACTGTGGGAAGAAACCTATACTAAAAATAACTTAGAGGGAAACAAGAAATCTTTTAATGAGGTAAAAGTGAAAAAAAAAATTATTCGAAGAACCTTGTTTTTCTTTTACATGTTACCTACACATTAGGAAATTATGGAAATTCATAAAGAATGAAGTGAAAAAAATCTGTCAGAAACTTGAACATTTCTGCAAAGTCTGTAGTGTCAATCTATGAAATATGTTTCCAGTGTGTCATGGGAATAAAAAAAACACCTGTAAAATGTTTGGAAGCCTTTGGTTGCAGCATTTCAGTGAGGCTGGACATTTTTGAATACTGCAGTTATTTATTAAGATTGTATTACTGTTAACATCTTTTAATGCTGTTAAGAAATGTATATATGGCTTAGCTAAGCAATGACTAACATCATCTCTGGAAGGCCCACTGCTCTGTCAGTTTACTAATGACTGCTGCTTTGGGGTTTCCATGTTCTGTACCCAGATGAGCAGAAAGAATGGCAAAAATGCATAAGCAAAAGGCATGAGAAAGAGTGCCTTGTTTCATGATTTTAGGCCATTATTGCCAGGTTTAGGCCAAGCTTCTTCCAATTGTTTTTAATCTCCTTCTCACAGACTGTGATTTAGTTAAGGGTTTCAGTGTCTGGAATCCTATTAGTGCTGAGTTTGTTGAAGGCACACCCCTTCCCTGTGTCACTGAGGTAGACTTTGCACTAAACAGGGCAACTCATGTGTCCCCAGGGCTGCTGAGCACGATCTGTAACCACTCCATCTGGTTCCAGGGATCATCTCTTGCAAAGGCTCTGCAAGTCACAGTCACCTCTGCCCTTAAATCCATTTTTAATTTAATAGTAGCACTTCCAGATTTGAAACCAACAAACCAGACCTGCTTATTATTGTTGACTTTGAAAACAGATCCTAGGTTCTGTGATGCACTTACCCTTTATTTGGTGATTTTTCTCATTCTTTCTTTTTGAAACACAATCCTTCTGACTTCTCCTTTACATCTCCTGGATGTTGATAATTTCTGTTGTCTGTGCCTCTCTCCTCTCTGCTGTGTTCTGCCTTGCCCCTAAGAGCCATAATTCTGCTATAGGAAGTCTACTCTTCTAAAAAACATTTTTATGGGTTCCTTGTTTCTTTAGGGAGCTTGCTTTTGCTTTTTGTTGACTGCTGTTCCCCTATTTTTTCATTGGATGTCTTGAATTTTGCCTGAGCTGGACAGTGATGCTTCTCCATTACTCATTTAAGACAAAATACAATTAGTAGCTACAAGATTTTAAAAATTACAATTACAAAATGTGCTGTCATGTATACCTCTGTCTCAAAATTTTCAATTTCTTGTTTATACATCAACTCAACAATTTTTTTGTGCTAGAATAAAGAAACATCTTCACAGCAGCTAATCAGTATGTCACAAAAAGATTGAAATTATATTATACTAGGTTTCCCTTAAAATGTTTCCAAAGAATGATTGGCATTGCACTCCATGTGTAAAGATTCATTTCACAGTAAAGTTGGACTTTTTACAAGAGTCTATTTCAGGAATTCAACCAGAGGTTTTGCTGAAGCAAAAGATTGTAACTAAAGATATCTTCTCTTCAACCTCTTACCCCTAAGAATAGATGAGTTTGCATCCTTTTATTCTACAGTACTTTTAATTGACATTGGTTAAATAATCACTGGAATTACCAAACTCATTTATGCTTTATAAAGTCCCAGACTTTTCTAAAAAGAAAAAAATAGGTTTCATTTTGTTTGGAATTTTTTTTCAGTTTAATTTACTTTCTGGTTTCTTGAAAATCAATAGCTACATTTTTGAGCTTTTTTTTTTCCCCTGTAAATAGAAGAGTTATAATTTTGCAAGAGTGAGAGAAATGGAGGGAGAGAGGTTGGAAGAGAAGAATATGAAATTCTCATGAAGTTCAGAATTGAAAGGATTAGATTGAATGAGGAACACCAAGTAACACCACTTTTGTAATGAGATTATAAGATTTGTCAATGGCAGTGGTGATGAGCCTGAAAATGGGACCCATCTGTTGACATCATTTGACGTTTTAGGAGGCATGTTCACTCTGAGGAACCCAAATCCTTGGTGAGACTGAAATATTGCCAAGACTCCTCCAACCCTCTGGACACTCCACCATGCTTGTGTTCCACGTGGGTGTTTATAACACTACTGGGAATGGGTTTACCCAGATTAAAAGCTACTGTAAGGATCTGGAATGGGGAGGTGAAGGGGTCAAGAGCTCAGGTGGCTTTTTTGTTAACTCTGCTGATCAAAGGTCAAGTCTTAGGGACAGATGTGACATGGAGATAAATACATCTGTGAACAGATGGTGCTGCCAGCAGAATGCCCAGCTGCCTTGGCCATGCAATAAGGTTCCATAAACCCTATGAAACAAAGAAGAACTGCACCTCTCACACTAATTTGCTGATTTGTTGAGATTGGTTCACAAAACTCACCAGATTGGTATTAACTATTCTACCCTTAAAAAAAGTCTAAATACTGGCAAAAAAAGAGAAGTATTTGCCATAAGGTCAGAGAAGGGACAAAAAAGAGAATGGTGGGTTGGTTAACAAATATATTCAGTAGTGTAGGGATTAACTAGGAGAAAGCAGAGGCTTTATTACATGGGTAAAATTTTGCTGTAAATGACATTTGGTTGATTTAAAACTTATTGGATGATTGACATGTGTCACAGCATTAATAATTGAAGGGTATAGTTTGCTCAGAAAAGGAAAGCAGAAGACTAATGTAGAAGCAGGATGATCTCTATCTCATGGACACAAATTAAAGTTTTTGGGAAGTATTTTAGTGGAGAAAATAAAGCACTAGGGAACCTGGCCTGAAGAGATTCTGTGTGGTTTCCGGGCCTTAAGAGGCACTGAAATAAACTTCAGTCCTAAGTGTTATTCATTTTGTTTTCAGGAATGTGAATGTTAAAAGGAATGTCAGAAAGTCTCAGCCAGCTTTAAATATATGAGGACTGGGCTCCTACTTCATTCCTTGTTTTCACTAGAGATGGGTATCTGGGTAGATGCAGCACAAGTGAAATGGACAGTGAGAAAGTCCCCAATAAGTACCACCAATAAGTACCACTTCAAGCCCATTTAATTTGCCAGTTTGTTACTATTTCCCCAAGAGTCAAGTAGTGGTTGCTATGTGTTTTCATTCCAAAAAGATGAAAATGCTCATTTATTGCTTTAATCATCTCTATTTTTTTGTTGAAGCTTATAGCAGTGACTTTCATTTTATGTTCAGTTTTGGTTTTCACTGTAAAGCAGCAAAGCTATCAGTTGCACACATTGTTCTTCATTCAGTCATTGTGCTGCATGTTTCAAAGTCTGGGAATCTGTCTCACTGTTCAAACTTAGTGTCCTTGAAGAGCACTCCTAGACCTGTTCCAGTTCCCAATGGATGCCTGAGTGTCACCATCATCTATTGCATCTGGTGTTCCCAGGCAGTGGAGCACCATTTCTCAGTCCAGTGTTCAAGCAAATCACTGTGTCTACTTCATGTAGAAACAAAAGTGAAAGCAGCTTCACAGAATTCACAGAATGT
>VZTR01021850.1:71568-92214 GCA_013400775.1 Chaetops frenatus | reverse complement strand
TACTGAAATAATGTATATGGAAATAGGATGTGTTTTTCTGAAGTCTTTAATAGTAGCCTACACAAACTGTGTTGACATTTCTGTATGTTATTCCAGGTCTGTGTTTAGTACCAGTTTGATGTGCTATGTGGTAATGAATTACCTTAAACCTCGACCTTCAAACTGTAAACCCAACTGAATGGAGTTACATTGAAGAAGATTGGATGGCATATGTCTTTAGTGCACTTTGTTAGTATGTCAGTGAGAAAGATTACTATGTTTTCCAAGTGTGTGTCTGTAAATACATTTTCATTTACAGAATATCAGTTCTTCGAGGAACACTTTGTTCCACAAAATTCACAATAAGCATATGGTCCGCACAAAATTTGAGCTCTTTGACTTGATGAGCCACTTGTGTCCTTGTAGGTATTTGTGGAGAAGGGGGCAGGGGGAAATGTGAGCCACTTCACCATACCACTGCCTGCCTCCTGGTGAAAATGGGGAGGCAGAAGTGTGTTCATAATTCTGTTAATATTTTAATTAGGTAGACAGCTGGGAGAAGACTTAAGAGATTTTGTGGAGTACTAGTACTGAGATTAGAATACAGTGGTAGAAGTGAGGCTTCCACACCTGACAGACAATATGTGTGTAAGTGCTTGGCTTCTAGAATTATTTCCAGTCACAGAGAAGGTTTACCTGTGTATGGAAGCCTGTTTTGATGAAGGCATTCTGGCTACATTAATCAAGAAATTTTACAGACTAGTGGTGTAGTCTTCACTTTCATTGATCCTATATGTGCTGCTAGCCTATTCTTCAGGCACTCTGTACAGAATCCTACTGAGCTTTCATAATACAGATCTTTCTGATTATTCTTGCATGTGTTTTTTCTAAAAGAAAGATGAAAATCGTGATCCTGAGCTTGAGTTTTCAGATTTGGCATAATCCTTCTTTCTCTTACCAATGCATTCAATTCTAGAAAAATAGCTAATAAATCTTTATTGTTGTGTAATAATGTCTGATGCAGAAGTGTGTGCATCACAGTTAGGCTTCTCAGACTCCACATTCCTTCCATTTGAATTGGTATCCCACCAGCAATACTTACTAAATATGTGTCTGTAGCTTTCTTTAAAGATGGAATATGTTTTAGTTTTTCCTGTCGTGGAGAATTGGTTTACTTAAACACTATTGAACAAAATCATGAGTGATCTCTGATGTCTATTGCTTGTTTTCCACATAATTGTTTGGTAAGTGAACACAGTTGTTCTACCTCTGTTCAGTCTGTATGATTCGCTAGAGTTTTGCTTAATGCCCCTCTAGAAATAGGAGCATCTTTAGGGGTAGGAAGGACCCTTAAAACTTAGGGATGTATACAATAATTTACTCTTCAGCCCCTTGTAGAATTGTGCCATTGGTAGGATGATTAAGAAGAAAATGCTGTGAAAATGGTTCATAGCTTAAAATGAGGAAAATTCCATTTAGCTTCTGTGTACTCATTTCCCCTGGATGTAGCAAACTGAATGTTTTCAAATCGGAGTGTGATACCAATGTTTGTTCAAGCACCATTGTAACGGGCACTGCCCTCAGTTGTTTGGGCTTTTTATAACAAACAGGTGTTACTCATTGTTTGGTATGTATCATGCTCCTCAGCTCTGTGTCTGTCTGCCTGATTTCCTTCAGAATCTAAAGATTCTACTGGCAAGCCGAATGTGAGACATCCTTCTCACACATGGGATTACACCATGGAGCATGCTAGGGTGATTTACAGTGTATTCTTCATTTTGGATTCAGCTGTTACTTAAATATCTTGCAGTGGTTCAGAACTTTCCTAAAATAGTTTTTTTCAGCATGAACATGATGACTGCTCCCCTGATGAGCAGACTACAACGCTCACGGGAAGACTTCACATAGGCTAAATTTGTAGCTGTGATGTTAAATACAGTTCAAGTTAAAGTTCCGTTTTTATATCCTTAAGTTACAATATTGCATAACAAAAAAGATTGAACTCTGATAAGCAAAAGGGTTTTGTGTATATCAGAAGGGAGCACTTCTTATTATTGAAAATATTTGGGGAAAACGCTCAACAAGTGCTGATATTTGTTGCATATATTTTGATGGTGGAAGTGTGTTAGCTGAGGGGGCTTGTGAGTTATGTGGTTTTCTCTATAGGGAAAGGGATTATATAGGTTCTTTTATTTGTTAAACAAAAACCTCTGCCTGCAACCTGCTGTGCTTCACTCTGCAGGTCTAGTCACCTCCTGAACTGCTGCCTGAGGCTTTTCTAGTAGTGTGAACAAGGACAATCAAACAAGGGAATGTTGAGGTTTTGGGGCTCATGTGCATGTCGGGCTTGTGTTTTTTATGGTGGGATCCATATAGGCAGAACTATCTTGAATCATATTTATTGTGAAGTAGGTGAATTTTCTTAGTGGTACTATAAATGATACCTAAATCATCTTTGACCTTTTAAAAGACCATAAGGAACTGGAAAATAACTTTTTTTTTCAGCATATAAGAGTTGGAACAGTATCAGTGCAATTGATTTTTATCACCAACTAGTGTAAAAATGCCCATGTTAATGCAGAGTAACTCTTGGGGCTCAATATATGTGTTCCTATCTCTGCCTTCATTTATAAAAATACAGAAGTCTAGCTAAAAGGGGGAAATACTAGTGGTAAAATATTTCTGCCAAGCTGAAAATTGTGATCAAAAGCAGATTTTGACAGCAGTATCTGGGTGAAAACAAATTGAGGGCTGGAAACCTGTTTATTTTTAATCAGGAAAGCTTGTGCTTTATACCATAAGTTACAGAATGTGTCGGTGTCCTGCCAGGAAGAATACCTCTAGACATGGCTTTGTCTGTCCAGTTCCTTTCTGCAGATATTTTAATTTCCAGATACTTGATTATTATTGATTATTAATACTTGATTATTTTCAGTTTCTTTCCTTTACCATAGAGTGCTCGACCTGCTTGTGCACTGTTGTGACTGATCAGGTGTATGGTACCACTGATACAGAGAATGACTTGATCCTTTCAGCTAGCCCACATTCTCATCTGATCTTTTGGAAGCAGAACTCTTGCCTAATATTGCCTTTCAAAGACAAGGGAAAGCTAGCTTGCTTTTACTTCTTTTACTGATATTTACAGACTAACCTTTAAATGTATGTCTTCTGTCCTGGGATTTCTTGATGTTCTGTTACCTCATTGTGCTGTGGTTTGCTGGGTGGTTTTGTAGATGATGAAGATCTGTGGGTTTTAGAGACGGTGCTGCAATACTTATTTGGAAGCCTGTCATTCTTCTAGTATTCAGCAGCACCTGGCACTATGAATCTTCCTGAGCAATGGGTAGTATACCAAAACTTGTTCGGCTGAAAGCTGAGAGACATCTAGTGCCGATACAGGAAAGCTCTGTGAAGCAGTGATTTGAGATTATAGCCCTCATTACAACAGAGGACTTGACTGAATATGAAGCTGCATCACAGAATGATTTGGTGAACTTTGTTCTCTAATTTTGCTGCTGACTCATTTCCTCCTATGGCCAGAGAGAAAGATAATTTTGCAGCTGTTATATTCCTTCTCCTGACTTTCATCTACAGAATCTTTTAATTTTCATCTTTATGATTATGATGAGCCCAATGTTTTAGAATAATAAAATAATTTAGGTTGAAAAAGACTTTTAAGATCATCAAGCCTAGCTGTTAAGCTTGGTGGAAAGTAGGCTTCCACTGTGGAAGAGGCAGGTATTTTTGTAGCTGACAGCCTTGGATGTCTTCTCTTAGAATTACATGTTGCTGAAGTTATGTTAGCCAGCAATTTTTTTTTTTAATTGCCCGAAATTTGTCGTGTTTGGACAGTAATGTGACAGTGTGAGTTGCTACTCAAAATTGTACAAGAACCAGGTTATGTGTCTCACATGTGAATTGGTGTTTGTGTGAGAATCTTTCAGTCTACCTCTGCATCTCTTGCTGCTACACTGCAAATCTTTTCTTTAATTCAAGTTCTTCCTTGCTCTCTGAATTGACATTATTGTTACAGGATCCAAGTATATTAGAGAAGAGTGGTAGAGATCAGTCAGAAATGTACTGTGTCAAGTCCGAAGATAGACAAAATCTTGATGGATTTGATTCCATCCCTGTGTTCTAGTACTGCACTCTATTCTCCTAAGCAGGGTGGAAATGATGAAACTCTGGCAGTGTGACTGCTCTGAACTGTGTATATTTGTCTGATTGCAGCTACTTCCCTACTACTAGTAGTAATTAAGTGTTTCCAATAAGCCTTTGGCATTTCCATTGCCCTCCTTGGTGTAAGACAAGAGTAAGGCTTCCTGGTGGGGATAACCAATGTATTTGCTTGGAAGGTTATTTTGTCAAAAAGACACAAAGATCTTACTCTTGTCACTCATGGTTATGTAGCTACAGAGCTGAATTCTGACTGGAGAATATTTTTTAGTACCCCTCCCATAACCATTTGATTAGAAATGTTTCAGGAAACCATCACTCTACTTAGAACATAGGGGATTATATACAACATGCAGTTCTTCTTGGTTTCTTTCAGTCAGTGGCACAAGGGGTTTGTCTGTCAATGACTTTTTGTCTGGTCTGGAGAATTCTGGATGGCTACGTCACGTCAAAGCTGTGTTGGATGCTGCTGTCTTCCTTGCCAAGGTAACTTGCATGCTGCTTCTTTATTTGATGGGAAGTTGACTTCCTACCAGAAAAAATATGCTTAATATTATGTAATGTATAAAATTCTGCAACTGACCTTTTTGGAGGTAGCTGCTTATATATATACACCATTACATGTAATATGCTGGTTAAACTATTATGTGTTTCTTTGTGATTGGAGCTATTAAACATTCCAGCTAATGTTCTGGGATTTTTTGAATGCAGTTTGGTCATCTTGTTGGGAGACAAAATGATTCTTATGCTTTCTGGTTATCTACCAGTTTGGTGGTGGTTGGAACAAACTATTATTTAGTGTACTCTGAAAAATAGAACTGGGGCAGTAATTGTAGAGCAGCCAAGGTGGCAATGCTGACTTCATTTGGCAAGGAAATAGGATTCTGTGAATAATTCAGTTGCCTTTGCCAAGCTCTTATGAAGCCAAGAGCTTGATCTGATGGTAGTGGGTAAAGAAAAAACCTGGATCTTTGTTTTTGCTAGGTGAAATAGCAAGGAGTTATCTCAGTTAAAAGTGGGTGATTGTCCTAAAGATGACCCTCAAAAATGTCTGAGCAAACAGCAGCTGATTTCTCAGCTCAAGCTAATAAGCATTTCCTAGGCCTTTATTTTCATGTAGCATAATGAGGAAGTGAAATCTTTAATGATGTATTGATGTAATTTGTTTGGGTTTTTTATCTGTACTCTGTAATGTCTATTCTAATTATTGTTAGGTTTTTTTTGTAAATTTAGTTTTATAAGGGAGAGAGAGAGCGAGAACTGGGAGCCCTTGTAGAGTTTAGCGTATGTAAAGGTGGTGAGGGAATTTCTTTTCTTTTTAAGGAGTTTTCTGTACTTCCATGGAGACAAGTTCCTACTTTCTGATAATATTAAATCTTTTCCTTGTAGTAAACATTTTTCTAACTTTGTTAAATAACATGGCCTATGCTGAGTTGGAAATAAATGTATTTTTTTAAATTTATTTAATAGATTTTGACTTCTGTCTAGAAAAGAACATTGATTAAGAAACAACTGTGTTTTGCAGGCAATAGCAGTTGAGAGTGCAAGTGTATTGGTGCATTGTTCAGATGGCTGGGATAGGACTTCCCAAGTTTGTTCACTTGGAGCTCTCTTGCTAGATTCCTATTACAGAACAATCAAAGGATTCATGGTAAGCAGACTGTTACAATGTTGAGTTGTTCCTTGGTAAAGAAAGGGTGTCAAATGTTTGAGTATGAAAGGGAGGAGAGTAAACATATTGAGATTTTTTTTTTGGTAGTTACAAGTGTAAAATGGGATTTGCAGTATATTGATAAATATTTCATATAGAAATACTTTGCTACTTGAAAAAAACATTTCTTTAAAATGTAAAAAACTGAAATACAAATAGCAGATTCCTTTAGTCACCCTGCAGAAATTGTTGCAATGATTGCCTTTTGCATCCAAAGAAGCCTCTTATCTATGACATAGGATTCCGAAGTGGTTATGTGAGATAGTGCACATACTAAGTTACAGCAGCTCCATGTTTTATCACTTGTCTCCAAATCAACTTTTTAAAAATCTAAAAATGACAATTCCTCCAGTGACAGATACATAAAGATGTCTAAGCAATCGAAATTTCTTCATCATTTTATAGAGACAGAAGAATTTCAGTATGATTATTCCAAATTTTAAACTAGGAAAATCAACAGTGTCTGCTGTGACAAGGCAAGGTGTTATGGGAACTCCTCAAGGATAGTACATAAAAACAGTTCAATGTATTGGTTACACCTGACTGCCACAAATATTACAAGCACTGAAAGTGAAGTTGAAGAAGAATTAGAAAAGGATTAACCTGTTGTGAATAGTGAGAATGTGTGTAATCTTTAGGGAAGTGATGTACTTTTTTTGGGTTTGATTAATTCTCACTTTCAGTTGGATTTCTATGAAGGTCCTGTGTTCTTTTTGGTGCTTGATAGCGTGACCAAAGTGATAAAACAAGATAGTGTTGATATTAACAAACTTACTGCTATAAATGTTAGATTGTGTTGTGTGGTATTATGTAAACTATGATAGCAGGCTTGCAATACTAAAATTTTTCCCATTCTTTGCCATAACTTGAAAGTTAATAATCTACTAGTGAAATCATACAACATTTTTCTTAAAATTGCCAGTTATCTGATTAGCAAGTTGCTAAACCTTTTTTACTAGTTTTAGAAATGTGCTCTGAGAATCTTGTGAAAAACTTCCAACAAAATAAAGAAGCTACAAAGTGATATAGTTGTTTCTACTGTAGCTTATTGGACTCAGATTTAGAGTATAATATATTGATAACCTGTGGGGATAATACTGTAGGTGTAAGATCTAGTAATAATTTACATGAGATTTTGGTTTTTTTACCCTCTAGGTCCTGATAGAGAAAGACTGGATCTCTTTTGGGCACAAGTTCTCTGACAGGTACTTCACTCCTCCAATATAGTAAAGGGTATACAGCAAACTGAGCTACATATTCTTAAACAAAAGACAGCATGTAAATGTTGCATTTCTGGACACACTGCACCAGTTCAGCAATGAGTAGCTGTTTTCAGCAGACAAGGCACTTCTCTTGCTGTCTACAGTGTATTGCAGTTTATTTAAATACCTATTGGATAATTGATTTATATTGCAGCTGTAAATTTTTAGTGCTACTGGTGCCTTGCCCGCAGAAGTTGATGACTACAGTAAGGTCTGCATCTGTTTATAGACAGTACAAAACCAATCTAAAGCTACGTCCCAGCTATTTAGGCAATATGAAACAGATAGTTTTGATATCTAAAGGTAAGTTTGCATTTATGTTTACATTTATGCTGAAGTCACACCTACCTTTAGAAGTTCTATATGTTAAGAGTTCTGTTTTTTCCCTTGATCTGCCTGTCATCAGCTATGACAATAACTTTGCTGCTATTTACTGCTTATTAATTTGCTTTCAGCTGGTGTATTCCACATGTTGACTGTGACAGTATTAGACACAAAGGAACTTAACTGTCTTATGTTGCTATTTTGTACTTAATATAGATGTGTGATTACTTATAAGTCAGAAAAACAGGTTAAATATAGACTTATTTCTAGTCAAAAATTGCCCCAGTTCTTGAAGTTAGGTGCTTAATTTCCAAATCAAAGCTAGTATCAAATTAAGGTGTTGTAATTTAAAAACAATTGCAGCTAAGACTTTCTTGATTTCTAACTTAAATAAGTTTCAATGTGTTTATGGAATCTTTTTCAGATGTTGTCAGTTGGATGGTGATCCAAAAGAGATCTCACCAGTGTTCACCCAGTTTTTAGAAAGTGTGTGGAATCTGACTGAGCAGTTTCCACAAGCCTTTGAGTACAACGAAGCTTTCCTACTTCAAATCCATGAACATGTCCATTCATGCCAGTTTGGTAACTTCCTTGGAAACTGTCAAAAAGAACGAGAAGAGCTAAAGTAAGCAGGCACATTGTAATGTGTCTTTTGTTTATTCTGGCAGTCTAAGAACTTCCATGAATCTTTTTCACTTTAGGCTCTGAATAGAGGAAGGATTGGTAGTACTGAAAACTATGTTGAGCTGCATCCGGGAACAGCAGTGCTTCTTGTGCTTTTGCATGCTGAAGACAGTCTTTGTAATTCTGGGAGAAAATCACATCTATTTCATTGGAAAAATTAAGGTTTTCCTGCTCATCTGGGTTTTTTTTCCTCTCTAAAAGTTAAGCTTAAATTTGGAAGTATCATGTAATTTCCTCTCCCAATCTCTTTTTGGATAACCTTAAAATTCTTGTCTGCTCAAGACTACTCAGTTAGAAGTATTAGTAGGATATCTTCTAATGCATTTAGTTGGAAAACTTCTGTGAAGTTTTTATCACTTCATCTCACATTGTATTTTAAAAGCATTTATTTCAAGCAGGCAAAACTTGCACACCATAAGCAGTATCTTCTGTTTTTTGCTTGTAGTTAGTGTGTTGACCTCTATCTCTTTTGCTTTAAGACTGAAAGAGAAGACCTATTCCTTGTGGCCGTTCCTTTTGGCTGAAGAGAAGAAATACCAGAATCCTCTGTATAATCCGGACTTTTCTCCAGATCTAACTCTTTTAGAGCCTAATACAGTATCATTCAATTTTAAGTAAGTTTAAATAAGATACAGTATCTTTTCTTCAGCTCTGTCATTATTTTGCATAGTTAAAACTCTTTCATGCAGGTTTTGGAGAAATATGTATCATCAGTTTGATCGAAGTATGCATCCCAGGCAGTCTGTGTTCAACCTTATCATGAATACAAGTCAGCAAAATAAACAACTGGAGGAAGACATTAAAGAACTGGAAGCTGTAAGTATTAAAAAAAAATGTGTGACCTGTTCTTCATATTACAGTTGTTATAGCGCTGCTGGCTTTCACATGAATGTTACTGTTGTATGGCCTAGCACTTACTCTGTGTAATGGTGACTTGGACTTTCATAGTTTGCTTCTGAGTGCTCTAAGGCACTATTTATTCTGCTTTATGAAGGAACTCTTTTATGTAAAAGTGCTACTATGAAAGCCTTACTGAAGGTAAGTTTCACAGAAACTTAACTGTCTTGGATAACAAGGTATCCATGTAGCTACAGCTGCCTTACTAAGGAGACTGAAAATGTTTTATTTCTATTATAGCTACTAAAATGGAAGCTCTAAGTATTGTCCTTCTTTTAACTTCATATGCAGGTGCATGCTGTTGTAAGTCACCATAATGATGGGTCATGTTCATTGTAATGCTTTAATGAAGACAGGGCTAAACCCAGAGATTAGATTTCTATAATTGACTTCTGGGTGCTGCAGTAAACAGCCAGCAAAGGCTGATTGATACTTGTTACAGTCAGTTAAAGTGCTGAAACTTTAGAATAATACATTTTAAGGAATGCAAATATCTTATGATTATCAGTTTTAATACTAGTGTGTGGACAGAAATGGTAACACAACTCCTGTATATTATGTTGGGGGTGAGGGGGGGAAGTACAGCTTTTCTAGGAGGAAAGATTTTATTAGACTGATCCTACTGAAATGAATGCAGGTCACTTAATCTAATACTGTTTCAAATCTCAATTTTATATTTAAAAGTTATTATACAATTGAACCAGTAAGGTGACAAAAACTCAAGATGAAGCAATCTAAAGAATAAGCAAGAGAAGGTGAAGTCTCAGCTTTGAATTTTTTAAAACCTCTTTCCAAGATGTTAACTTCACCTGAGCCTACATTTCTCACTTGAGCAATGAAGAGATGTAGTTGTTTGAAATCCTGATGTAGATTTTGCTACTGCTGTTTCCATCTATAAAAAGTTGATGTCAAGAGACACCAGTCTACTGGGTTTAATCTCAGTTCTAATAGAACACAAACACATCAACGAACAAATCTGTTTAGTTAACTACTGCAAGCTCCCAGTTACTGGGTGAGTGAGTTTGAATTAAAAACAAAAACAGAACAAGCCAACAACCCAAATCATGTACATGAAAAATCCCTTAATCCAAATCTTTCCTTATTCTCTTGCTTATGCTGGCAGGATAAGTCCTTTTCTCCTTTCCTGTTTATAGTTGATTTTTTTTTTTAGTGTATTCATGCATTTGAACAAACTGTATCAGCATTTTTTTGATCTCAAGGAGAAGTCTTTTAGAAAGTTTTTAGGAAGGACAGAAGGGCTTTGGGTATCAAACTGCTTTGTCATTAAGAGACTCACGGTCTTTAAGAGACTGCAAGATCCCTGCTTGCTACAGTACTCTGTTGTTCTCTGCCTCCATTCCAGAAAGTATTCCCATCTTGATAGCAACCAAACAAGGGGCAACCATGGAAGAACCACTCCTTTCTAGGGATAGTGATAGGAATTCATTGTCTTCTGCTCAGCTGCAAGTTTTAAGCAAACTGTGCTTATAGCGTCTGCTGTAAACTGTGGGGAATTATGTCATAAGGAATGGCCTAACATTTAACAATACTGTTACACATCTAACCTGGAGTATGTAGAGTTCTGCAGTCTCTGAGTTGGCCAGCAAAACAAGGGGATACATTTCCTTTAAAAGCACAATATCGTCAGTAAAGAGTCATGCCCGCTGTTAGTAACTGTTCTTTGTATTTCAGAAAATAAAGCAGAGAAACGGGCCATCAGATGTGGTCCTTGTGAAGGAACAGGAACAGACGGTTCATCCTGCCCCCGTGGCACTGAAGTCCCCTCCGTGCTTCCAGAAGGAGCAGCCTCCGATGCCGGTGAATGATGCCGTGCGAACCATAGAGGGTAGCAACACAGCAGACAATCGCTACAGCGAACTTGTGTCCGAGTTCTCCAAAGCTGAGCCTGCCGTTGTCAGTTTGGAGTACGGAGTGGCCGGGATGACCTGCTAATTGAAATCTGGCATTGTGTTCCTCTAGACTGATTAAATGGAGAGATGGGTCGTTTTCAGGATGGGTCTGTGCTGCATGACCAAATCATGATTTGTATTATCAGCAAGTTTTGTTAACTTGGCTAGAACAGCATGCTAGTTGTCAAGTGTTTGCTGTTCTTTTAAGGGGGGGAGAAAAGGTGTAGTTGTCTTTTTGAAAGAAATAGGGGCATTTGGTAAGTAGTGACTGAAAAATCAAGGAATGGTATGTCTTTGAACTTAGGTCAGTTTGCACTAAATTGATTTAAATAGTAATATTACTTTATTTAGTATAGGAAACCACAGGTGGTCTTTCACAAATTGATTTTAATTTGGACAAAAAAACTTGAACTTTCTATTTTAGGAACTGAGGCTACGTGTATATATCTCATATGAATATGTATTGCCTTGTTTAGTGTCACCCCGTACTAACTTTTAGTGTATTAAGTGCCATGGAAAAGTATGACCTATTTCAAATCATAAATAGTTGGCCTTAAAGCTGTCAGATCAATGATTTTGTCCTTTACTACTGCAGTCTACCTGGCTCTGTTTACATGGTATTTACTCAAATTTTTATATCCTTAAAATAGGATTGAATATAAAGAATGAAGCATGCCTAAACTGGCACAGCCTTTCAGCAAATAGTTATATGAATGTTAACTTATCACTTACTACTGCTTTTTCTTCCATTTGTTCTGTTGTTTAAAATATAATCGATTGACCTGATTTTTTTCTCTCTGGCAGCTCAGTTAGTTGAGCATCACTAAAGCTGCAGGTTGTCTGACCTTAAGTGTTTTGATTTGTGGCAAGTTATTTAAGTGTAAAATAAGACATGTCACATAAGAAAACAAAACTTAGCCAATAACCAAATAATCAGGTCATTTGGGTTGTTTACTGTGTGCTGTGCAGTTGTTTAAGGTGCAAGAACACAAGCAGAACTTTTGGAAATGTAGTCTGATGTTGTTCCCAAGTTAAAAAACAAGTGATGTGTCTGAAGCTCATGAGAAACTAAGTGCTTCAGGAAAACCCTTCTCATCTTGTAAAAACTTATCCAACCTGTGCATATTTTAAGTATTTTTAGTATCTGGAGGCTTTTATATATTTGGAGAGAGGACAAAAACTTCTAGCAGGATGCAGTAGAGATCATGGAACATAAAAGGGGGAAACTTACAGTTTGTGTTCTTAACTATGTAATCTTCTGGTAAGGGAGAAGGTTTTTCTAGAGTTTGTCTCACTAGATTTTCTGAGCAGGTAACAGAATAAGGAAGAAAAATGTTGGTGCCCAATTCTTAAATAGATGTACTTTGGGTATTAAGATCCCTAATTATGTTAGATTAATGCTACTGACTTTTTACATCTTGATTTAAATAATTTTTGGTTTCAAATGAAAATAATTTCATTCTCATCCTAATCCCTGAAGTGTGTTTTGTCACAATTACTGGTGTGCACGATTTGACATAATCTGGCAGCATTTCCCTCTGCACCATATTGGATCCAGGACTCTTAGCAAGGCCAATACAGCTCAGGATCAAAGTGCACTAGTGGAAATGTCTCAGAGAAACTAGCTGTGACTTATGTTTAGCTGTTAATTCACCCATTTCACTGATTGGATTTCTAAAACATAAGCATTTTTATTTTCAAAGATACAAGCATAACGTCATATTTAAAATACAGTATCCAGTTATTTAAACACATTTAGAATGTCTCCACTACAGGTTTTGATAGTTTCATGTTTGCACAAGTGGTGCCTTACAGGGTTGCACCAAGAGAGGTTTTTGTGCCTTGTTATTTATTGTCTCCCCTTCTCCCTTACTTTCTGTATTAACTTTGTTCTGTGGTTTTCCTTTGTAAAATTATCTTGTATATTAAGCTTGTATTACATCACAGTAGTGAAGCAAACTTATTGCTAACAATATAGGTGTTACCAATTTGTACTTGTTTTAATATTTAGCTGCTCTGGTGTGCCAATGTACACTTTTCCTATTTATTGTTTAGAGTTTATAGACTCAAAAGATTACATTAAGCTTTTTTGCAAATATCGTTGTATGTTGTTTTTACTTTAACAGACATGTGAGTGCCCCTGTATACAAGGCTTTTGGAGAGAAGATCTGTTCCCTTTCAGTACTGTTACAGTGAATTTATTTCAGTCTTCAGGTCCTTTTTATTGGCAGAGTTCATTTCTTAGGGAAAGGAACTGGAATATGTTTTTATTTTAAATCAAGGTAGGCATGTTAGGTCACCTTTAAAGTGCCATAAAACTGTCTGCTCAGGCACTGAGCTTGTTTCTTGATCAAAAAATACAGTACTTTCTGATCTGAAGTAAATATTTTACTCCAGTTAATATGCGAATAGAGTTTTATAAGGCTGTTTTGTAGGGCAGCCACCTTGTAAGGTTCAGGTAGCTCTGCCAACTCAATCCCCAGAGTCACCAGTGAGGAAAGTTCCTGCAGAGAGGCATCTGTCTCTTCTCATTTGCTGTTTAGGCCTAAGCCGAAACTACCTAAGGCACATGGGACCTGTGGTGAAGTGAATAGATGGTAATCAAGTGAGCTCTAACAGAAAGCTTGGCAGGATGGCCAGGACTCAGCAGCACAGTGGGGCTGCTCTGTGTGCTTCAAGAAGGATTTAAGAAAAATCAAGTAAGTTGACTAAAAAATTGTGACAGAAGCCTAAGAACAGAAAGAATTTTAATTCTAATTTCAGTGGATGACCTTTTCATCATGAATATGCTACTCCAAGAGCAGTTTCATACTGAAAGGCACTTCATACAGATCAAAATAATGTGCAGAACCCTCTCTTCCAGCCTGTGACATGTGGTTGGTAAGCTCACCAGTTGCTTGGGAATATAATGTCCCAGACAGAAAGTTGGTACGTTTGATTCTGCTTCATAGCTTGCAAGACTTTGGCACCTGTCAGTTCTGTGCTTCATCTCAAGATCTCCTTAGGTGAAGTTCTTGGGTTTCTACATTCTGTGCTGTGCTTGATCTTTTTTCTTTTAATGAACCAAGCTGATAGTCTCACCTGAGAAAACTGATTGCACTTTTGTACTCCAGGCAATTTAAAATATTTATTTCATTTGTACCAAAAGAGTTGGGCTTGTTTTCTGGGAGGCTTGCTAATGTTATAAAGTGTTCTTCAATACAAGTTTTAAGTATCCAACTGCGTGGCTGCCGAATCAACAGACGAATGAATTAATTAGGTAACACTGAACTGAGCCTGTGTATTTTCTACACATGTCCAATTACTAGTGACCTAAATCTAGAACAGAAGCCTGAAGTCTGGAGAGTCCTTTTAGAGAACTGGAACAGCAGTCTTTCGATAAAACCGCACATCCCTGAGTGGAACAAATGCCCTAATATAATGGTTTTGTAGAGGAAAAGCTAGCACAAATCAAACTGTGATAGTTTGATGTGTCGCCTCCTCAGGGTAAGCACAGTGGAGAATGCCTTGCTGGGAAAGATGATATATTCTTCCTTTTAAGTTGCTGTTTTCCTGAGGCCTTTTGATAAAGTAACACATCAGCAAATCTGTGAGAACTTGCTCCTCCCATTCTGGTAAACTGAGCACAAAACTGGATGCACCATTGGGCTGTAGTGGGGCTGGGGTAGCTTGGCTTAACTATTGTTCTCTTAAGGAAGTGATACAAATAATATAAGGAAATGTGATGTTAAAATAGCACAGGATACATGCTGTCAACGTGTTCTTTAGAGTGCTGCCCTGCTCTGGAGTAAGTGTGACTGGCATGAGGGCCTTGTGTAAGCATGATTGCTTTCTAGTTAAAGATAATCTGATTTCAAACTAGATCATCCCCCCAGTGGTATTTATAAATCTTTAGGTTAGAACGTAAAGGTTGCTCTTAGAACTCCGGTTTATTTGTTAATAGTTTTAAACCTGTGGCTGATCATAGGCTAAGTGTACTGGTTGTGAAACCTATATTAACCTTTAGAATTAGACCTTTAGATTGAAGTCTGCTTGGACTTGCTTTCACCATTTATGCCACACTTTCCTCCTAGTGTTGCTTATTGTGGTGCTTGACGTCTGTCAGATGGAAGGGGCTTCTTAATGTTCTGGGTGTTTCAATAACCTGAGAGGACTGTGGCTTTCTTCCACTACTCTGGAGGCTCACATCAGCCTTAGTGAACAGTGTGAGTATACTCATGCTTGATCTAGCTAGCTTGACCTGCCTCCGTATTAAATAACACTGAAAATCAGCAAGGCATTGTCATTTGGTGGTGCAACTTCTGTACATGGAGTAGGCTCAAGGAAAGGGATGTAGCTGGGGACCTGTGTCACAGCAGGTAGCAAAAAAAGGACACTGCAGGGGTATGACTTATAAAGTAGAAGCAGTAGAGCTGTTTTGATGTCCAACAGCAACTCAGGGACTTGAGGTGGAAGGTCAGAGGCATACTGCTTCTGAGATCAGTTTCCAGGTCCCTGAGAATTCAGTGACCTGGTCTGTTTAAACACTTGTTGCTGAGCAGTTCTGTACTGGCATCAAGGAGCAGAAAATATATATGGATCTGTTTTAACCTACTGGCTTCATGTAATAAATATCTTGATGGTAATGTTGAAATTGGAGCACAATATCTTGTTTATTCTTGTTTGTATTTAAACTCTTGAGGTCAGTTGCATACTGTTTGTAAATAAGTATACTGTAAACTGTAAGTGTTTTCCATCTTAATGATAAGCACGTACATATCTTGTGCTTTGTATCTCTGCATATATTTCTGCTGAGTGCTTTTCTTCCAAGCAGGCACCCTTGGTGAAGTCTCATGATGCTGCTCCAGCAAGCATTCCTCATTACCTAGTGTTACAGATTGCTTTCCTTGCTCTGTCTTACTATTGCTCTTCAGCCATACAGTTTATCTTTACAGCAGTCTGTTGACAACGTCCCTTGAGAAGCATCTTTCCATCGAAGAAAATGGGCTTAGTGTTTTCCTGTTTCTCAGGGATTTTTACCCCTGAACTAGTGAACTTGAAAAATAGTGCTTACTCTCCCCTTTGGGGCTTCTGAGTGCCTGTTGACTTCCACAGTTGGTTTGGTTACACATTTTGAATTCAGACATGACTATTTAAAATAAATAAATAAATAAATATAAAACTTAGTCAAATATTAGATGTAGCAAAGGGAAAGAGACTTCATTGTAAAATATCTGGAAAGACTGGCTGTTTCACTAACATTGCTCTATGTAATGCTTTCGGTAAAAGTTATTTATCTGTGTGCTGGGGTCATGCTTGATGTATATGCCTGAAGAAACTTTAGCAAATGGAATTTTGTAACAAGTACTTTTTTTGTATGTGTTTTCAAAATCCATGAGGCTTAAAATAAAGTGATCTTAATATTGCCAATCTAACTGGACATTAAATACTTATAATAACAAATACAGCGTTTATAATAACTGTGTGTGAACATTAGAATTTTCATTTTATGGATGAATCATACCTGATACAGAATACAGAAATGAGTTGACTTGTTTATTAGGTTCTTGAATGCTTCTCTAACTTTTAGATATGGGAGACTGGCTCAGCTTTGTGTTACTGACTCTAGACTGCTGGCCTGTTAGTTATAGGCACTGTTCTGAGCTTAGTTTTAGGAGTATATTGTCAGGAAAAGAGAGTACTGTATTTACTTATTGTTACCATTACTGCATACTTGGTTATCCATATAAGTGTTTTCAACAGCTACAGTAAATTTGGTCAGGAAATTGGAGGGATTTTTCTGGAAACACCAGCTCCTCTTCTCAGTGACTTTTCCCTTAACTACTAAGAATAGTTTTCTTTAATTCTTAATTCTCAGTCTTTTTAGGGTCTCTGCAGCTCTATTCCTCATTTAGCAAAGATAGTACCATGACAAAAATGATTGCTAAAGCTCTCCCTAACTAGTACTTGCTACAGAGTGCTTAGGCTTCTTCCAACAGCTCATATTTACTTAAGCCACATTCAGCTTCATCATGATCTGTGCTGAGAACACAGTTTCTGTGCATGGTACAGGTGGAAACTTGTGCACCAGAGCATTGGACTGTGCAATTTCTAGTCAATGTGATCTTTATTACAGAATGGGACTCTCCTGCTGTAGTTAGATGCAACTTAGAGGGCTCTCCTCAATCTGTTCTATTCAGTGGCTTCCTTTCAGGTAAGGGAGGCTGGATAGTCAGAATACACAATGGGAGAATCTGGCTGTACCATTAGGGGAAAATGTCAAAACTCCTGTGTAAGTCAGAGCAGTATGATTTAACCATGTGCCATATCAATGTTAACATCTGTCAGCTGGTTCTATGTCCAGTGGCACAGAGCAGGAGTGTGTTCTCCGCATCTCCTGCGTGGATGCTGCTGGCTGTGCTGGAAGCACTGGTTCTGGATGTGTGTACACAAGTTGGGGGAAAAGCTAACCTTAGCTTGCTCCAAGGATATCTAGGAGGCTGGCTGATTTATTTCACTGACTCAAGGATGATCAGGAGGCTGGCTGATTTATTTCATTTACTCAGTCCAGGGTGCATCTGTTGCCTCTCTTTTCTGGAACTGCAGCCTGGCAGAGTTCATGCATTACTTGTAGAGTGCGTGTTTGGACTGAGGGCAGACAACACATGAGAAATGTCTACTGTGCAAAGTGATTAAAGTGAAGCAAGTGGGACAAAAAAACCACAAAAAGGCTAAATGGATATGGATATGTCATTCTTCATCTTTGTGGTGGCCACACTGGGCTGTGGGAGGAGGAAGGGGCAGTGGCCTGAGGGCTTCAATGCTGGCTGAGTTAGTTACAGAATTTGACAAAAAATTGAGTGATCCTAAAAATGCTGCCTGATTTGTGTTTTATTTTTCCATCCTCTGAAGCTGACCTGGGTAACACGCTTAAGATGGTTACTTTCTTGCAAGAGTATGGCTTTGGCAGAGGATGGGGCTGTTCTCTGAATATTCAGCAGTGTGGATGTTGTTCAAATGTGTTCCTAGACTCTGACACTGCTTGAGCTGAGTCCCTCTATGTAGCACAAGACTGCTACAGCTTAGTTCTCTAAGATTCATGTGAGAATACTTTAGAGAGGAAAATGCTGTCAGTGATTGGATCCCTCTTTATCTTCTAATCCCACTTTAAGCTTTTAGTAAACTTGTTCTCAGTAGTATACTGGTGGAGGAAATGATTCTCGATAAACCAAATGGTTTTTGCTTGATCACTGGACTTTGCATGTGCACTGGCTTTCTGGTTTATCTGGTGCTATGTCCCACTAGTCCACAATACATTCAAGAGATTAAAGTGTGTCTGCCAAGACAGAATAATAACTTTGATTACTTTTTCCTTGAATGTGATAAGGACAGCATGTTAGCAGGAAAATGGTTCTAATTGCTATTATATAAATTATCTGAATGGCTTTTAAATGCTCATTATGGGTACAGGAAATGTCAGAGGAGACTTACCTACAGCTGTTATGACACATACTGAAAGGAATGGTAAGTGGATGAAAAAGGATTAATGTTTATGTGCATGTTAACTCTACATTTAAGGAGGGGTTTGTTTTGAAAATGCTACTTCATAAGTGATTTAAATTCCAGTGTGAATGCATCAAGAATGATAGAGGTACATGCTTAGTAGTCTCAAAGGAGATGCATAAGCACTTTTAGTGCCTGGTGCTTTATCAAGACAGCTTTGTAAATTTTAATCTAATGGTTCTTTTTAACATCGTGAGTTGACTTTGGGTGATGAATGCATTTTGAGGCAGGAAAATGTAAATGGGGAATGTGGAGCACAGTGGAATGTAAGCATCACTATGAATTTTGGGAACTGCGGTGCAGAGGAGAGCACTGAGGTTTTGGTAGCTGTAAAAACATTTGAGGCTGAACTGCACTAATCCACAGTTATTCCTTTGCTGCTGCTTATATCCCATACCACACAGGTTCATACCTGCTGCCAAAGGACAGCCTGGGAGAAGAGGGATAACTGATATCTGGCAATTTTCTGATGCCAGCCAAGAAAAGGAAAGGAGAGCTGCTTCCCAAGCAGAGATCATGGGGAGGAGATTGAATACCAAGAGTGGGTCACATGGTTATCAGAGGATGAATTTCTACTTGGACTGTTGCAGGAGACAACAGCTGATCAGCTGGAGTGGAGCAGTAGGGAAAGGATTAGAGTTAGCTATAAGAACAACTTTAACTTATTGATATTTGAAGTATTATAATGTATAGAGTAATTAAGCTATTTATGTTACCCTAAAGCTAAGTTATATATAGCTCTAAAAGTTCAAATTCCTGGGTGTGTATTTGTCTTGTTCTATTTTAGGAAGAGAATCCATATGTAAAATTCTGCTTTGCTATCCTAAAGTCCTGCCAAAAGTTTATTTAAAGAGCAAAACTTGGCAGAGACTGGTCTCTTATCTGCAGATTTGCATTGAGTCCTCTATAGTCTGTTGTGGTTAAGTGCTCTTATGGCTATTCAGTTTATGGTGATTTCTGCTTTTTTCTTGCTTTTCCTTTCTCTGTCTATATTCAGTCAGAGTCCAAGGCAAGTGAGGCTGAGGAGAGCTGTTCACATGTAGCTGCAGAGGTCAGCCAAGGGACAGTGTTTTACTATTGAGCTGCTCCTCTTGGTAGCAGCTAAGCAAGGTGGAAAACCACCACTGGGGATTTCTAACAATGCACTGCACTGGGTCTGAGCTGCAGCACAGTGCAGTAATTTGGTATTGATATCTGCAGGTCTGCAGATTTCCTAATGGCCTGACCCCATCTGAAAAGCACCATTAGGCAAGTGCTGCAAGAATACCACTTCTGAGTAGCACTTGAGGATCTGAAGAGTGTGGTGCTCTTTCATTGTGAGGATTAGAGAGAGCTGCTCTGATTTCCTGCAAATAAAAGGCTTTCTGAAATTGTGCTGCTCATGCTCAGTCTATGGCTTTGTAGGCTTATTAGTGTAAGAGATAAAGGACGTGCATTTAGTGTTGGCTAAGCAGGCAGTGTGTGTGCTGAAGATGTGCTCTTTCCCTGGGAAGGTGGTTAGAATTGGTAATCACAGCCTAGAAGGAGCAAAGGAGTCTCAGGTCTTACCAGGTCGACGGAACTTGATTTTCTAGCAGCATTTGGTCCATTAAACAGAGCTACAAATACACCACTAAGTGAGTGTCTACTGCTTCTAAATTAAGGAAAAGCTGCTCTCACAGCTCTCTGGTAGAGCTTGGGCTGAACTGAGTTTTTCACTTTAGATAACAAATTTTATTTGTATTTGGCCACAAATTACAGTATGCTTTATAGGAGGAAAAAAATATGCAGCACATTCCTATGTCTGTTTAGTAGTTTTTCAATTAAATGTAGCAATTTAAAACTGGTGAGATTTTGTGTAAAACATCTTTTTCATCCATACAGTTTTTAAAAAGTGTCATGGTTTGAAAAAAACAACTTTTTTTCCTTCTTGGAAAGATTTGTTTCTCCACTTCCGCCAGGGCACAGTTTCCAGCAGAGGTGAGGAGCCCACGGATCGGCTAATTTTAAGATGGGCACTTCATGTAGCCACTTGAACATTGACAGCGTCTTTGTGAAACTTACATTTTTAAGAGTGGGAAGTTAGAAGCTCTCTTTGACTTCCATTGGCAGGGAAGGGAACATCTCTGCGCGCCCGCCCGGCCTCTCTGGGCCGCGGCCGGGTCCCTGCCAGCTCCCCCCC
>VZTR01021850.1:0-70772 GCA_013400775.1 Chaetops frenatus | reverse complement strand
GGGTGGTGGTGAAGAAACCATCTGGGGTTTGATTTTGGTGTTACATCTAGGGAGTGATTTTGATTCTTTTTTTTTCCTCTCTCATCTTTTGTTCTGTTAATAAACTATCTTTATCTTTGAAGTTTAGGCCTGCTTTGCATTTCCCTTAATCCTTATTCCCACTCAACCACTACACTACACTCTCACCTGGTGTGAGCAGGCGAGCAGGTAAACGTGAAACCACTACATTAAGTAGGGTTTCTGCCCAGTTATGAACAAACCCGTGACAGAAAGGAAAAAAAAAATTGGTCAAGCTATCTTTTGGCTTAATTCTGAAAATAATACTGAGCATCTAGTGTAGTTTTTTCATACTTTTCTATGTAATGGATTCACACTCTCTGAAGCAGGTAAGTAAAGTTTCTGTGAAGACAATATTGTGAGCACTGTGGCCTCAACATTTGCTAACCACAATATTTCCTCACTATTTTCCTAACTTTGTTAGGAATAGGATGTTTTCCTGCATGCAAGGAGTGTTTCCAAGTGATCCATTATCTTGAAGATGTTCCTAGTCAGATACTCTGCGGAGGCAGTGACTTGATTTGGGTGAGGGAAATGAGGGGTTCACCATCTCTATCATTTTTCCAAATATTTTTTACTTAGTGGAATATTTTATTAATATCCATTAATAAATAATGATGACATGACATGTACTCCACAATGCTTTAATTGCCCATTCTGGAGTGTTAGTCTTCAAATACACTGATGTTTAGGAGAGGGAGCTGTCAAGCCTTTGTACTCCAGTTCATATCGACAAGCTAAGCAAAGCTGTGTTTCATTTTTAAACCCTCACAGAAAGGCTCAGCACAGAAATGCATTCATAATATCCTCATCCAGCTGCTTGCTCTGCTTTAGGGCCCTTGAGTCTCTGGACATAAAGTTAAACAGAACCAGGGCAGGGGAGTGGGAGAGAAAAGCAGCTTATTCAGAAAAGGTCTATGAAAGCTAAGTATATAATGTGTTATTAGAACACAAAATACCCAGAACCAGTCTTTATGGTGACTTGAAAATTGAGATACTAGCTGCTGTCAGTCTGGGTTTGAGAGGCAGCTCTCCATGCTGTTGAGTTCCTTGTTTTTCCTGCCATTCTAATGACAGTGTGGCTGGAGCTGCACACCCACTGCCAGTCCTTGTCCGATGAGCTTTCATGTGCCTTATAGGCTGAGTTAGAACTATGAAAAGAGCCTGAGGCTACTTACATAATGCAGTTATGTTGCTGTGACATTATCATTTTTAGCTATAATTTGATTTATTGCTCCTTTAAGCATTAGTCTTTTTCCTCTCTGTAATACAAAGATAATAAGAACTGCCCTCTTTCTTTCCACCATTTTTTGTAGACATTAATATGTAGTCGGCAGGGTTTTGTCAGACTATTTAGTTGGAAAAGTTTGATTTTTGAAAAACACATTTTATTTAAAACTGAAAGCCACAAATACAGTGGGGAAAGACATCTGTGTAACTTCCTAGGGGAGATCCTTGCTA
The DNA here is from genome assembly GCA_013400775.1 of Chaetops frenatus. NCBI lineage: Eukaryota > Metazoa > Chordata > Aves > Passeriformes > Picathartidae > Chaetops > Chaetops frenatus. The sequence continues at coordinate 69,254 of VZTR01021850.1, read as the reverse complement.
ATTACTACTTTTATTAAGTCCTCTAAGACTGCAAATAAGAATGAAAACCTGCAGAACACGATGAGGTTGCTGAACACTTCATCAATCATCATCCTGAAATTCTCAGTTTTTTCCAGAATAGTACATTTAGCTGGCTGGAAGAGTTGGGTTGAATACAAGTAAATTTAATATGAGACCTTAAGCAAGCAAGTAATGCTAGGTAAGCTGTGTAAATTATGTAAAATTTGCCTCAAGAGATCCTAGCACCAAACAAAACAGGAGCAATGCAGAAGTACATGTCAAAGCTGTAACTCATGCACAAGCAATGGAGAGATGAAATTACTCTGCCCACTTCAGCCAGTTTCCATGTAAATTATCAAAATTCTTGGGCACTCTTCCCAGCAGACCTGAAGGAGGAATCTCAGGCTGCTGGCACATACCCAGGTCCCAGTGGTACTCTGGGGGATTCATCCCCAGCATTGTGTGACCACTTGTGTGCAGGCTCAACCTCTGAGCTGGTCACCCTTGGCTTCCTGCACAGAGCAACGGCTGCTTCTGTTGCACAGCTGCCCTGGGGATGGGGCACATCTGAAATGGGTCACAGGAACCACATGGTGCAAATGCCTGTTCCTGTCATTTGACTGCAGGGAGCTCCGGGTGACCCCCTCAGCTGTGCCAGGCAAGGCACTGTGAGTCACATCCCTGCTGCTTTTACAGGTTACAGGGCTGGAATTTGGAGTACCTCAGAAACATGCCCGGGAAAGTAAGGGCTGATGGAGGAGCAAAGTGCCTGGAGGTTCCACCCTGCAGTGGTTATTGGATGGAGCATTTCCTGGCAGTGGCCTCCAGAGCAGCACTGGGGAGCACCCAAGGTATCCTGTGTGTTTGTGGGAAGTTGGGGGACTTGTAGGATGTTATTTATAGATACCAGAGACTGAAGTCTCATCTCCCTGGCAGTAAAGCTTGGGCTGTAGCCCAGAGATGGGTTTGCCTGGTTGGCATGAGACACTGAAGAATAGGATTCAAAACACTACTGTGAAGAGCACGGAGCTGGTTCTTGGTGAAAGAGGCAAGGAGATTAGGTCCCAAATCTTCCCCCTGCTCTGCTGCATTTTAATTATTAATGTACTGGCTAAGAGTTACACATGAAAAGAGAGGCTCTAGTTCATTGTCTGACAAACCTGGATGGGTTCAGGCAGACACCTCTGAGGCATGGCTGTCCTGGCTCTTGGGCTGCATGCTGGGCTGAGCAGAAACCTTGAGAGAGCATCCTCCTCTCACCTTTGGTCTCTCCTTTGGCCTCTCTGTGATGACTAAAGCTTGCCATGGAGCATCATGGTGCTTTCTAGCCCTCCAGGGAAGCAAGGCTGGCCTCCAGATGACTAATCAAGATACATAAATTAAAGAGAAGGAAAGAGGCATAAGAGGGAGTACAACTCTATGTGTACTCAGATCTAAGATCACTGTAACCCTGGTCTTCATCTGCCTGGCCAAGTGCTCCAGGACTCCTTGGGGCTCAGAGCTTGGCATGAGATCAGCTTGGATTAGGAGAAGGTTTTGAACCAGTCCCTGTCCCAGGTAGGGAGACTTGAGTGAAATGGGCCAGAGGAGACTTTTAAATAGATAAATGAGCTCTGAAAGGAGGAATGTCTGAAGTGGTCTGGGCTGTAAGTAGGGTGCTGGGGAAGCCAGCCTAGAACTAAAAAGCAGGTTTCTGCAGAGCTTTGCAATGCTGAAAGGAGATGTACTTCATGTGATTGAACTGTGATGTCACCAAGGAATATTGCTGTTCACCTACTCATGTACTTCCCAAAGGGTTCACTAGTACTAATGTTGGATCCTCCTTATTTCCAAGGTATGTTCTGGATGTGTCATGATACTGTAGGGGTACCAAGGTCTGAGGATGAGGAGTGATGCCAATAGTTGAATACATTTAACTGGGAAGTGGAAGAGCTGGGTCTGTAATGCTGAAGAGAGTGAGGTGCTCCTCACCGGGGATGAAGCCCCAGGTGTGTGTGGAGGTGAAGCTTTTATTCCCTTGGACATGTAAGGAATTCTCCTCTCTCTTCTCTCTGAAAAGGCAGAGTTTGAAACATAAGATATATATTCCTATCCATTTGATGGTCAGCAATTGTGCTGTACAGTGAAGACATTAATTTGTTATCTCTTATTTTAGTCTCTGAAGGAGATTCACTTCAAGGAAAGTGGGGAATAATGTAGCAATTGCTACAGAAAGCAATATTTCCTTTTCATGTGGCAAGTCTAACAAAATAGATGATGTGACTTACGCAACTTACTTTCACCAAGGCATCTTAGATACTCTGTAAATATTCCCATATGCCAAATTCTTTAGGTGGAACAAGCAAAAAACTTTGATTGTGCCTTTGCCCTCTGGAAAAACAGCTCAATTAGTAACAGATGCACAATGCAAATAGAGATATTTTATTTCTCTTAGAGACATTGTAATAATTTCCAGACAGTAATAAGCCAAGATTTAATTATCCAGCTTTTAAAATTATCTCATATATGAGAGTAGGAAGATGGCTTCATAGTTGTATGTGGAACTCTAGAAGATGTGAATTGAATGGCACAGTCTGCTGCAGGCTATCTCTGATCCCAGATAAGTATTTTAATGTCAGTGTTACTCCTGTTTACCTGTGGAAAACTATGATAATTTCCTCTTTTCATCAGTTCTCTCTTTGGTTTGCTTAGATTGCAATCTATTCAGGTCAAAGATTTAGCCTTATCTTATTTATATGGACCAATTTCACTAAGGGCCCAGAGGGTAGATCTACAGATAATTTTACTTTCTAATAGTATTATCTGGAAAATATCTACAATTAATCTATGAATCCAGCAAAATCACACTAAATAACAACTCCTCCCAAACTGCTTAAAACTTCTATCAAATTGCAGAATAGCAATATTATATCTAGATGACTGGAACAACAGCATAAATCTGCCATAGGGAGGTCCCCAGTGTTGGCACAGTCTGAATATTTTATACTAAAATGCTGCTCTTAATCTAAGATGGCTGGTATTTACATAATGTCATAAAAGCTTGTAAAGCAGAAAAAGTAAGTTCTGCAGAAGTCAGACAGTAGTGATTCCGTTTATTACCAGTTGCAACAGATCTACTGGGAAAGAAAAAGTGCTGGAGATAAGTACCAGTGAAAATGAAGACATTAAATCTTTCTTTTCCATTCTCTTTTAAGGCAAAAATTAAGAAGAATAAGAACAACGTGCAAAATGAAAGTCCGAAGTGACTTGTTTTAATGCATTAGCTCTCCTCTGTAAAGAGAAGAATTGAAATTGTTACATCTAGAGGCCGTGAGAAACTGGGAAGTACAGAATGAAGCAATAGTTGATGAAGATGTGAATAACAAAAATCTTTCCATAAAGCTGTTCAGAATCAGATAAATAACATCAAGGATCCAGATTTCTTTGCCTTTGGTGAAGCAGGTCCAAACCTCCAAATTCTGATTGCCCTGTTCATGGGAGCTGCCAGCTCCTCCTGGTGGGCTGAGTCCTTCCCTCACCCATCAGCATGGCTTTAGTTGTCACTCCTGGGTGGCACAGAGGAGCTGGGACAAGGGTGAGAAGAATATGTCTGAGTGCTTCTGTCCAGGTGTTAGTGACAGCATTAGAAACTCCTCTGGACTTCCTTGCAGACAATGGTGAGAAAGATGTTTCTAGGTAGACACCCAGACCTCTAACTCTGGGATTCTCTTGCCTGACTGGGAAGGATGAATTGAGTCTGAAATAACTTTTCTGCTCCTCTGTAGGTTAAGTGTGGCACTAGTGGATACACAGGGGCTAGACCAGTTCCAGCCTCTTCTGCTGTGACATGGGCACAAAGCCCATGTCCAGGCTGTGCTTTGGGCTGATGCCTGCCTTGGCTGACTGCCTCAGTAATTCTGCCTTAGCTTTTCCTGCAGGGACCTCCCCAACCTGTCCCTACTGCCATGGCCTGGGACTCTGTCTGTTTGTGGGAAAGGTAAGGGGGCTCTCAGCTTTGGGGAACTGGGCTGAGTTCTGGACACTGTGTAAGCCCCGGTTTGGGTTTATGTGGCAAATAAACCTTTATCTGTACTGGAAAGGTTTAGGCAGAAACATACATAGGGGTGCAGGCTGAGATCTTCATTGCTAGCTTTTTCCAGAAGCCCTTCCTCATATAGTGAAAGAGAGGGGATTTAGAAATAAATAAATAAATTAAAAAAAAAAAAAAANAAAAAAAAAAAAAGGCCACAGACTATTCTGTGTTGGAAGGGACTTACAAGGATCATCAAGACCAACTCCAAAGTAAATGGCCCGTACAGGGATCAAACCCACAACCTTGGTATTATTAGCACCATGCTCTGAACAACAGAGCTAATCTCATATAATGACTTATGGATAAATCTGCCCAGTCTCTGCTCTCCCTTCCTTTCAGATGCTGTTTCCAAGGCAATACACATTCTAATAATGTCTAACCTTAAAATTCTTGCTTTATCACAGACAGAAGTGAGTATTGCAGTCTTACTGCCTTCTGACCACTTGCAAAAACTTCAGTTCCTCTGTGACATGCTGGCTCAGGAGAGGTCCCAGCAGTGACATGCTGGGCTGGAGGGGCTGTTTCTAAAAACCTTCACTGCTTTTAACAAGGACTACTGTTTCCTTGCTTGTATAAGGACACATCTCTGTGGCCAGCGCCATACAAGAGGGGTCTAAGGCAGAGAGAACTTTGAAGTTCAAATTGCACCCTCCACTGAAATGTATAATTCATAGCTATGAGAATTGTGTAGAAATTCTTGTTGCATTGTTTAATTTCTGCCGATGATCTCCTCTAGTTCTTCACTGAGTGTCTTCATTCCTTTTCTTAATTGAAAAATAAACCCATTTTTTGGTTCTCTCACTTTCCTAGAATTTGCCAATTGTTTGTAATTGGACTTGTCTTACATATCATCTTCCCTGTTTCTTCCTGGATGGAACATGCCTGAATTGGGAGTGTGAACAATTATTGTCTCAAGGTGTAAGATTTGATGGGAAAACACCCAAGTTCTTCAAATGTGACAATGCTTGTTGTGCCTAATGGCTATGGATTTATAGCTGTGGTCCTACAGCTGATGTCCTGCTACTCCCAACACCAGTTTAATCATCTTAAATGCTGTTGGTTACCCACAGTGGTTTGGAGAAGTTGTAAAACACAGCACACCTACAAAAACTGTGCCTTCTTAAGGAAAATAAACATGTAATTGACTAGCACTCCTCAATTTATGTGACAGCTAATATTTTTCCTACTTTGTCTCCTGTTTTTTTCAAGAGACAGAAACCTTACATTTTTGCCTTCTAATTAATTAAATTTTAGCTTCTAATTAATGCACCTTACATCTCTTCTTTGTGTAGTATCTACACATGATCTCTGTTTTTCATGTCAACAACTGAGTTTCTCATTCATGTCATGTATAAACACATGCAGCTTGACTCTCTGGTGTTTTCATCAGCAGCTTACACTATAATCTGCCCTTTCCTATTATCCTTATTCTCGGCTTCTGGAAAATAAAATAGTGACCTACTTTATTTTCTGCCTTCAGAGGAAAAACAAAGTGCACGTGGTGGAGCAGCAGCTGCTGTTTCCTGACAGCAAGTGAAGAGCTGTAGTGCCCTTGATTCAGAGCTTCACTAAACCCGTTCCTGTTTCCACATCCTCCTCTCCCTGCTCCCTATGTGTGGGCACTGGCTGAAGTCTTATCTCTGGTGCTGGATGCCATCATTCAGGTCTGGACAAACCAGAAGGGACTGTCTCCACATAAGGATTGGTTAATTTCAGGGAAAGTGGACCCATGGGCTGCAGTGCCCCTTGTGAGCGCTCCCTGATGCAGCGATGACTCCTGCTCACACAGCTGGAAACATGCTCACAGCTCATGAATGAGCTGTGTATCGTGCTCCTGCTCTCTGACCTCTGCCTGTGCCACCAGTGATTTGGAAAACACGGGGAATGGGGACCATTGCACTGCTTTCACTTTGCAATATGGGGGAGGGGGCCTCTTTCACGTGGTTTCCTCCCTCCCTTTCTGCAGTGAGTGATGGTATCACTGTTGACTCATCACCTGCTTGCTTCTCAGACCTCTTCTCTCCAGAAACTCCAGTGCTTCACAAGACTGTCATATAGTGATGAGAGCTAGGCACCAAAAATAGAAAATCAATAGTATGCAAGCAGTCCCCTCCAACATGTGCTTTTGAAAATCTCCCCCATAACCTTTTGCATCAACACTAACCAGATTTCACCTATGAATCTGCTGCACTTAATCTCTCTAAGTACCTCTCCAGCACTCGTCTCTCATCCCCAACTTAAGCTCCCTTGTTGACAGATGCACATACACACAAACAACTTATTTTTCCCCCCTCTCAATCCTCCATTGTTCAAAACCAACACAGGACAACAGCTCTGGCAAGGCTCCCTTGCCAGTGTCCCTCCTGTTTGCACTCCAAGTAGTGACCCGTTTAAAATGGAGGAGGGATGTTTGCTCTGGCCTGGCTTTTGTGGAGCTCCTTGTGAGAAGCAACCAGTCAACCCCTGGTCTCAAATCTGGGGACTTCTTTGCTCATCTCCAGGTTTCCTGCAAAGCCACAGTGTATTATCTGCACAATTGCACAGTAGTGACTGGATGTTTTACCCTTGGCTGGCTTTAATGCTGTCTTCAGGTTATTGTTCCAAAACTGCCTGATGCAAAATCAAAGCAGCAGCCCAGTCAAAGCAAATTCAGGCTGGGAGCTGGGGTGGAAAGAGGGAAACTTTGCAGCAGAGCAGTCATGCAGGCTGTTTTTACTTTTGCTTCAGTGGGAGTAAACAGCAGGCAGGAGACCTGCTGGTGGGAGAAATGTGATAGGTGGGAGCCTGGCTAGAGGGAAAATCCAACCCATCTCAGAATGCTTGGAGGGCTTTTTTGTTTGGTTTTTTTATGTGTATTAATTGGAAGTGTTGGAATATTTGGACTAGGGCAACAGCATGAAGAATCAACACAGTGTCTGAGATAAATCCATTGGCTTTTTCATGTAGTAAAAAGAGATGACTAAGCTGACAATTCTAACAAGAGCTAATCTCCATTTCAGTTCTTGTTTAAGAGATTAATTATGAAATATTGTAGACCTAATTAAACATGAAATCAAGAGCAAATAGGCACAGCCTTATACCAACTAACAGAAATATCAAAATTCTGCTGGAACAGACTGAGTTTCTGAACTTCGAAAGCAAGAAACTACCACAGCTTCTTACATCTCTCAAACAGATAAAAACAATAACTAAGAAAAAAGGACTTGATACATTAATTGACAAATTTTATACTGAAGAAAGACTAATGACCTTCTATGAGCACAATTGCAGTAAGTTTTGTAGATACTAGGAGGTCTTATGCTAAATATTTTCCACTTGCATAGCATCCTAAATATAAGGAATCTAAATTAACATTAAAACATTATTTCACCATATTAATAATCTGTTGAATAGCAGCAGAAACTGAAACCTAATTACTAAAATGATGTGCCTGTGTTCTACCACAAAACTGGTGCAAGGAAAAGTAACGTAAATTGAAAGTCTTGACATTCAGCTGTTGTGTCAAGATTTAAGGATTTAAGGAATTTATATGTTAACATACACGAAAACCACCAAAACACCCTGGAGGAAGTGAAATCACAAATTTAACTAATTGAGACAAATAATTCCAGGCTGCTCTTTTCAGCTGGCAGCTCTTGGGTTTGAAGGTTTATTTTTCACTGAACTTTTGTGAATCCCTTGTTGTCTCTCCGAGTTTTTGCCACTTAGAAAAACTAGCAATTCTGTTTTTTGGGGCTTTTTAAATGAAATTTTCTGTCACAGGCACCTCGAACCACACATATCTATTTAATCAACAGTCCCCTTAAGCAAGGCGGGAACTGTGAACACCTCTGTGTGTATCACACGTGAGCTATTTATTTTCAGAGGGGCTTTGGTGCCCTTTTCAGCTCCAGAGAGAACTGGTAAGGCTGCCTTTGCAGGGTGGGCAGGGTGGTGGTAGCTTTTCTGTGAGTGTGTGTGCTGGCTTTGGTTGCAGACATCATGGCTCCTCTCCTTCGAATGGCCTCAGGCACTGGTGCATGTCTTGGGATACAGGATTGCAGAGTGGATATTTTGGCCTTTTGTTTGGGTTTCCAGTCTCTCTGTTTTGTGTGCCTTTCATCAGGCCCAGCAAGAACTCTAGTCAGACTTCTGTTGCATACCAGAGCTTGCTCTCCCCTGTCCTTCATTTCTTACTCCTGTTTTTTCCTTGCTCTTGTTTCTTTTTTATAACTGGCTCATTTTGGGCATTGTATTTTATTCTCTACTCCTGGAGGTGGCCCTCAGAAAACCTTGTCCTTTCCTGTTTTTTCTTTACTGCATCAAAGCAATAAAGAACTGAATCTGTGTGCTACTTCTGGCAACAAGAATATGAAGAGTCTGTTTGAAAGTACTGTTGAACACAATGTCTCTCATCTGCATGCATCGGAAGAAAGAAGAGAACAAATCACCTGTGTAACATTCAACCTTTGAAGGGTATCAAGCATAACTCCAATTCCATTGTGTATATGTTTCCCTCAAGGAATTCTTAGAGGACACAGCTGAGAAACTGCTGGAAAAAATTGATCAGAAACAGAAATCAGATTAAGGGGTTTTGCCCAGGACATCTTGTGAAGCTCAGCTACTTCCCACACTGTCACATTGGTCTCTTGAGGGTGTTGCCCTTTAACAGTGAGAGGAAACTATGTGATGAAAATCTGGAAGGGCGAGAAGATCAGTGACTGGTGAGTTGAAACTGCTCGCAGCAGTAATGAAGCCTTTGTGCTCAGCCAGCTGGAATTTGGTTCATGGCAGGCAAACCCAGCAACCTTTCAGGTGTTAGAGAGAGCTCAAAGAGTCTTTGTTCATGCAAAAGTAGGTATGTTTCTCAAGTTTAATTCAGTTATAAAGCTACTATCTTAGCCAGATTTGTTTGCCTTTTCCTGGAAAGGACAAAAGAGAAAGGCATGCGTGTTCTTTCCTTCCTCTTATCTCTATGCAACACTGCCTGCAAGTTCAGGGATATTTCCTTTCCTTGGTTTTCAATCATGTATGGAAATGGGTGTGGAGCAAGGGTCTCAGTCACTTCCCACAGGACAAAGTCACCTGAAGGATCCTCTCCTCCAGCCATGCAGCAAGTGCCTCCTCTGTCTGGAAAGCAGCAAAGGATGGGAAGTGCTGCAGCCAGGAGGTTCCTGTGTGACCATCTGAGGTTGTTCACTTCTTATCTGCCCCAGCAGGTCCCACCTGGGTCAGTTCTGGTGATGCAGCTCCGGAGCACCCTCGTTTGGGGCTGACTTTCTGTTTCAGCACTCATGGCTGTTCCCACCTTCAAAACAAGGTGTTGGCCTGATGGCTGCCCTGCCAGCCAGTATTGCCTGCACTCCAGCCGTGTCTCCAGCTTTGCTTTTCAGCAAATTGCTTTTCAGTGCAGCTGATACTCTGATACCTTCACAGAAATGCCAGTGCTGGGATCTGCTGGTGCCTGGGATCTGCTCCTGGGCATTGCTCCCACGTTAGCCTCTGTGTCAGCTTGTGCTGCAGCAGCCCAGGGTATTTCCCAGCTGAACTGGAGTCTGTGTTATACGGTAGAGACAGAAGACAAGGTCTGCATGCTGTATTTTCTATATGACATGGCCTTAAAATTTTTCTGTCCTTCCCCCTTGATGCTTTTTAAATAATTCTTCATTCCCTAGCCCAGCTGCTCTCTGGAGTGGGGTGCTGTATCCACTCACACAGACCAATCCCAGCATGCACCAGCTCCTTCTGCTTTGCAAGATGTCAGGAGAGATTACTGCTGACCCCAGTTTTTAATAAAGTTATTTCCATATTTATGGAAAAAGAAAAAAAATCACAGAATCACAGAGTCAAAGAATAAACTGAGTTGGAAGGGACCCACAAGTATCATCACATCCAACTCCTGGCCCTGCTTAGGCGTTCTATTTTGATAACAGTGATCCACAACACACTTTGTGTTCCAGAGGAGCCACAGAAAGAGCTTCAAAAGTCTGCAGTTCCCTAGTGGAGAAACTCAAGAAATGTGCTCAAAACCAAAACTGTTTCACAAGCACAAGCTCCTATTTGTCCAGCTGAATGGCTAGGGACTGGGCTAGAGTGAAGGTTTGCAAATTTTTTAAATCCTGCTAGAAGTATTTTTGTCTTGATAGGACTGTAATCCATATATGCTGTAATGCTGGTTACTAATTAAATCATTCTGAGACTTAGAAATGCAGATAAAGCAAGAAGGGATTAAATTGGTAGTTTTAGTATCTTCTGGAAATTCCCAGTTGAATTTTACAGAAAACTGCTTCAATGAGCACAGGAACAGGAAAAAAACCTTTTTGACAATTACTGTCTGCTCTATAGAGCCTGTATATCTCTGATAATGATGTCTTTGTACACATTAAGAAAAAAAATGTTGTGATACATATAAGGTCAGTACTTTCTACAATACCAATCTTTTTATGTGTACAACAAACCTGTTCTTCATCCTTGTTACTAACAGATAGTATCAGTGTGGGGTGAAGATCCAAAACTGATGAGTGTGAGGTGTATCAAACATGGCCTGGGAGGCTCCTGGAGGCATTGTGTGTAACTTGGGCACATTGTGCCTTACTAGGAAGGATTCACTGGGCATTGCCCTCCCTGCTGTCCACAGTTCTCCTCTTCCCATGCCTGCTTCCCCAGGAGGTGCTCCTTTCCCTTTGGAGAGGTCTGAGGAGTTGGAGTTAGAAGTGTTCACTTCTCCTGCAGTCTTCATGAGACTTACACGAAAGGGAAATCCTGTTCTGGCTCTGTGTGGCACCTCCAACCCCATATTTCCCTGACTCCATGCAAGAGCAATCTCCTTGCTGTTCCTCACATGTCTCCAGACCCAGGGAATGGGAGCAGCAGGCAACCAGGTTTTGGGAGCAAACTCCTTACTGGCCCCAGGGCTGGCCCCAGTGCATCCAGCTGCCCTCTCCAGCATCCTCACACCTAAACCTGGAACCTCACTACTCTGCTTGGTCTTTGATTCAGGTTTTGCAGGGTCTGGCTGAGCTCTGGGTTACATCAGCTGCTATTCTTGCATTACTTTAATTTTTGGTACTTTAATTTAGAGGTGCATTAAGATGCTTAAATGCAAATGTAGGCACTCCGGTTCTGGTTTATACAATGTCTAGATCTGTACTTCTCACTTGGAAATGTGTTCATGTAAATTAATGGCAAGTACATCTTTCTGCATCTTTGATAGCTCTGCCTTATACAACCAGGACCCCAGGGTTCTGCTTGATCATGGTGTTACAGATGTAGTATAAACATAACTACACCTTGGAGCCCTGCATTTGTAATTTAGCCCAGTAGTCTGATTGTCCAGCCATGGCTTATAGCAGGAAACCCCCAGTAAAGAGCAACACACTGGACAGAGATTTGTAGTGGCCTGTTGTAGTACTCTGAAAGAAAGAGAGAGAAAAGCATGTTATCAGTGTGAAATGAAGGTGGATAAAAGTGATTATTGCTTCCAGCCATTTTAGGAGTACCCTGTGTCATTTGTGTTCAGTTCTTATAAGGTATTAAAGAAACTTAAACTGTGCACAAACACGGTATTAAAAGATAACAATTTACCATATAATGCTACTTAAAATTTTCAAGGACCTTTTGAATATACTATACACTTTTAACAGGTAGCAGGTTAATGTATTTTCTTTGTGGAAATGACTTTTCAGTTTTGATGTTAAGAGAAACTTCTCTGAAAAACTCTCTCTTTAGCTGGAGGCAAATTGTTTGCAATGCTTTATTATAATTGAACATCCGTAATGTTCAGTGTTTGAAAAAAAAGACTCTTAAAAGAAATTATTGATACTATAAGTGATTAATAGAAAAATATAATTCCCTTTAAATGCTTCACCATATTTGAAGTGCAAAAGGCAAGTCAGATGCTGGAGTCACACCAAATTTACATTAGGGCTCTGTGCTACTGTGTTCTGTTCATTATTATTATTATTTATTAACCTTCTTATCACTAAGTGCTTTCCAATTGTTTAGTAAGGGAGCTAGTTGATGTTATTTGGTCTTTTTCTTACCCTTTCCCTTTTATTGGTGGAGGTGAGTATTTTGGTAGGGTTGGTTTTCTTTAGGATACACAAACCTATTTATATTGGAGAAAACAGAGAGAGAAAGTGTACGTTGAATTTTGGACTGAGAGGGGAAAGGCTGAATGTCTCCAGTCCCTGTGAGACTCCATTCTCAGAGCAATTGGACTCAGTGATTTCCAAGGACATTGAGTTGAGCCCTTTCTGAGAACTGCATCTGGGTCAGCATATTTAGGTTTTCACACGCCTCTAACAAATAACCAGCTCAAATCCTCCTGCCTCTGGGAAATAGCATCCCACCTCTGCAGCTAAAAGCTTCCCAGAGAACTCAAGGAGCACAGTTTTAAGCCGATTTGCAACATTTTTAATTAAACCTCTGTTAAACTGGTTCACATTTAAATATCCAGGAGTGACATGCACAATCCACACTTAATTACCGCAGCACAGCCCAATGCCCTCTTCTGTGCCCATGAGTAGGTTCATGCTCGGGGCCTGCCGGGGCGGGCTGTGGGGTGCAGAGCTCTGCTGGGCTGCTCCAGCCCCCCGCTCCCTGCTTCACTTACCCACCACTCTCGAGCCCACTCTACCCGCACCCCACACCCTGGTGGGCCCGGTGGCCCCAGGCAAGCAGCTGCAGAGCGTAGGGAAGGCAGGCAGGGAGCCCAGGGCACAGGGCCACCCCAGCACACCACTGCCCTGCTGCTGAGGAGAAGCTGCTTGTACGGTCATAGGAGTGATGGAGGCTGATGGTGCTCAGCACTGCCTGTTGCCATATGGTTGCTCCAGGGGCTCCCTGGCACAGTGTCCAGCAAATCCTTTTAGTTCAGCTTCACCCTCTTTCTTGCCTCTGATGTTGGTCTTGCCTTGGCTCCTGCTTCAGTCCCAATTCTGACTGCAAGCTCTTGTGGTCAGACTGTGGTTGTGCCCCTGGCGCTCTCACGGCCCAAGCAAAGCTCAAGGATGGGACACTGAGGTTATATCTGCTCTCTGCACAGAGTTCTGCCTGGTAGTGAGACACCAAGCACAAAATTGCCTGCATTCATGCCACTAAACCATCTTGCCCCTCAGACCCAGTGGCTGTACCCAAATGACTTTGCCTGCTGTTCTGGTCACTGTCATAGGCACATAATGGAGATGCACAAGCCCAAGCAGGGCAAAACATGTATTTTGTGATGAGAGGCACTGCCTGGTAGCAAAGACTGAGAATGAAGAATTTAAATTTGCTGCTGATTCTCTGCTTTGATATCTTGCTAAGGTATCTGTTTGTCTCCCTCTGTCACAGGCAGGCACTAAACACAAATCTATTTTCCTAAAGCTGTTATGAGGATTTTTGTTGAAAATCAGATCAAGAAAGTGAAAAGCAGTAATTAAAATGTTCTTATATAGAGTGGAAGTAGGTACAGATCCTTATGCATCAGGAAGGGTGCGTTCACATTAGCAATGGGCCATTGCAATTTATCCTGTTCCTCGAAATGTAGATAAGAAAACAAAAATACCTGCTGATCTCTTTTTCAGTTTTGAAAGAACATAATAAAAAAAATCTGCTAAGCCTAATAACTGCATTTGCATAGATTACATGTGACAATCCAGCACACAACAGGATGTCCTGCCGTGTAGACAACAAGCCACAAAGGTGATGCACTTCTTTGGCTTTTGTTGCCATTAAGTCAGTTACACTTCTACAATAATAGCATCAGCTACTTTCCAGGAGGGCTTTGGCTAGCAGTGCCAGAGAAAATTACTGGCTCCCTCTTGCTTTCCAAGATGAAAGGTGTAGGGGTCTCTCCTTGCCAAGTGTGGAGGAGCAGTGGGGGAGGGGAAACAGCTTTCATGGATGCACCCAGCAAAACCCCTTGGCTCTTTTTGGAGGGGAGAAGTCAACTCTGATGGGCTCAGGCTGAGGGAAGCTGAGCCCTGGTGTCCAGCAGAAGGGACACGAGGCTGGCTACAGACAACATGGGGTGGCTGTGCACATCCCTGCCTGCCACCAGCCAGGCTGAGGGAGGGCCAGCGTCTGCCATGGGACAGAATGGCTGGATGCCATCAAGAGTTGGAGGGGAAAAAAATGGCTCCTTTGTGTTTTCAGCACAGTGGTTGAGTTTTATGGCATTGCTTTGTTATTCTTGCAACATTGGCTATGAACAAATAAAAGACGACCATTTATATCCTAAGGCAAACTGGCTCTGATACAGTGCTATTCCTTTTTGCTTTGCTTAATTGGGCTAACAGAAAAAGACAACAGCTGCTATGGTGGGAATGAAAAATGCTTTTGCTTGTCCTGGTTTTGACAGCAATCAGCCCGACAAGGGATTATCAATTGATCTGAGATAAGTGTTAGTGAAGGATGCAGATTGTTGTCTGTTTATCCCCTTTACTATTTCATAGATACAATTACAGATTAAAAAAACTAATACTGAGAATTACTTTGAGAGAGACAAAACTGTTAGGCACATTTGAGACCAGTGTGAAAAGGAGAGGAATCTCTCTGAAAAAAAATGCTCTCAGTATGTTTAGATATGCACAAATGTGTGTGCATGCGTGTCATCAAGCAACAAAGTCAAAAGAGAGACAGGCCATAGTCATGTGTTTTCGAAAAAAATCAGGTCATTTTCTCCAGCTTGTTTCTTCCAAGTCTGCAGATCTAACAGCCACAGGAGCTTCCTTCTGTCCTGGTAATCCATGAATTCATGCAAGGCTCTGTGACCACCTGTCAGCCTATTTTTGTGAAGCTCCACGGAAAAACTCTACAAAAATGAGGGGATTATCTTGACTCTCCCATTTGATAGATACAACATCTTTTGGACTGGAGCATAATTTTCCCATTGGATTTTGCTGGCAGCAGGAGATGATATGCCTTGGCTAGGAATCAAGAGAAATGGGATTTTCCCAATCAGCCAGAGACACTGGGCAAGCTGGTGCTATTGGTTTCCAGTTTTGTTTGCCCCTGGCCCTGATCCAGGTCTGTGGAGTTTGGTGGGAGTTTTGCAGTTATCTTTGGTAGATGCTGAATCCAACTACTCTGTGTGGAAACACCACTGAGAAGAGCCTTCCACATTCCAAGAGGATGAGGGAAGCTTGCTCTGCCTACCAGGTACCCTACCAGCCAACTCTGAGGGCCTAACCCTATGTTTCTTACATGGTCCTTGTTCAAATAGTGCTTCTCTGGAAACCTGTTTTGTCCAAGCAAGAAAAAGAGCGGGAGTGGAAACTCCAGTGATTATTCCTCTTGGTACTAATCTATTCTTAAACTGTGCTTTGCTCTTTAGATATTTAGTAAAACTGTCATAAATCAACACCCACTGCTTCGTTTTTCTTAGTGGTGAAAAAAAAAAAGAAAAAAGAGACAACTGAAAAGCTGTCCTTCAGCTGACATTCAGTTAGAATTGATTGAGCGATCTGCTGTCAAAGCAACAGCACTTGTCAAAAGTAGCGCCATGGAAAAAAACCTCTGGTCTTATTTGTACTGCGTGTCCCGCACAATGCTCCTTGGTGAAAGCAGCGCGTCAGGGACCCACATGGAAATGGGATTGGTGGGAGTGCTGTGTGTGAAAATAATCCTGTGCTGCTCCACCAGCCACCAGCACCCCCGCCATTGCCTCCAGCTAACGGGCTCACCGATGTGCATCAAGGCAGAGTTTCTAGAAAGAACAAGCAGGGTTAGATTTCTTTAGAAACCCTCCCAGCTCTGAGGGACCAACACAACCAAAATCCAGGCTGCACCAAGACTTTCTCATGGTGTGACCTTCACCTGCAAACTCACAATCAGCTTAGTAGCACCTCCAGTGCAAGAAAAAGGCACCACTAGATGCATAAACATCGAGCAATGCACATGCTTGCTTTACGGATGATGGAAAATGTTTTATTTCTGCATAAAAACGCTTTTCTGAAATGGAAAATCTGAAAACCGGAAAATTTTGGTTGATATTTTTGGGAAAGTGAGGAAATAATTTAAACCCCATGAATATCAAAACATTTAGATGGGGGCCAGTTTGAGCAAACTTAAGTGTTTTTCTCTGAACATTTAACTCAAGCTCATAGCTTTTAGGATAAGGTTTACCTCATCCACCCATAAGCTGGCCTGTAAAATAGGTCACATAAACAGCACCCTAAAAATACCTGCCTCTTGCCATATTAAAGAAAGGTGATTTAAGCTAATTATCTGAGATGCAGCTGTTTACTCTGTGGCTGGTTAAAGCACAGGGGGACAAAACCTACCTTTTGGTTTGAGACAGATGGAAGCCAGGGGTTCCTACAGGTTTGCAAGGCATGGCCTAGTTTTTTGTAGCATCTTGTAGCCAACCCTTTTGGAAGCTGCTGAGGCATATACTATTTCAAACACAAAATATATAGTGTATATACTCCTGCATACAGGAGTAGATGCAGTTTTGGGGCTCCTAAAAAGACTCCTGTGAGTGAATTTTATCATTAGCTTTGGAAATCTGTCATAGTAAAAGCACAATCCTTTCGCTCCTTTCCCACCATGTCCCAAGACACAGATTTGGTCCCAAAGCTTTTCAGTAATTCCCTTGCAGTCTGTGTATTTCACACATGCTCAGGTGTCTTTTTCCTCTTTTGCATTTGGCCTCTGAGTCCTTTCATCTGAGCCCAAAGACTTCCACATTTTACCACAGTGCTGGCACCCAACTGCTCCAACCTGTGTTCTGCCCACGGCCTGATTTATACAAAGTGAAATGAGGGGAAAGGAGGTAAGTGAGACAGAACACTCCTGAAATCAAACTAATAATGTATCTATCAATAATTGTAACAAAAGAACCTCTAAAAAATTTATCTGTGTAAGCTGAATCTCACAAAAGCCTTGTTCGCAAACTGAATAGGTATTTCTTATTAAAAAAAAAAATCACATCTATCTAGGTATCCTATTTAGGGAGGCTGAATCTTTAATTAAGGTCCCAATTCTAACTTTTACACCTACTGACACTAATCAGAAGTATTTCTGCTGAAGTCAATGGAAAGGTCGGGGTAGTACAAAGGTGAGGAAAACCTCAGGCATCCTCAATGTGATTTAAGTTTTCTAAATGCTTACATCTCAGTAGAAGTATCTCAGCAGAATTGTTCTGCAAAAATAATGCTCAACTGCATCTCAACTGTTTGAAAAACATATTCTAACCCAGTATTCCCCATGGTCCCCCTAATCTGCTTACACTCCTGTTTGGGCTTTTAATTAAAGATACCACCCCTCCTGTGGTACTATTGTCTGTCAGGTCTGCTGAATCTGCACAGCCAAGATTTTATTTTCATATTTTTTTGAAGTAGAAAAACTTAACTAGCAGAATTAGAAATAAAATTTAAGCTTTTGTTATGTCTCGGATACTGCAAACATCCAAAGAAAAATGGCTGCATGTCCATCTAAAAAAACCATATTTATGAGATTTTTTTTTTAACCTTCCTCTTTTCAGTTCAGTATATGGAAGAAAATAAACTCTAAACATTTCCAGTAATTACAGTGCAAGTAAATCTGCGATTGGACTGGGTTAATTCTTAGAGGTTCTAGCTATACTGTTCCAGCAGGATTAAAAGGTTTTGAGTTTTTTATGCAGAGAGCTAGGGCACTAACATATTATTAATTAGAAGTAAATCTGCCCTTGGGGAACTACATGCACTGCCTTCATTTTTAATTTGTATTTAGCTTTAAGACAAATGATGGATAATTCCCCTTTTTCAGTTTCTCAGTTGTTTCCTTATTTCACTGTAATCCTTTTGTTTTGCATTAGGAAGAATGGTTGGATAACAGAGAGAGTATGCAGAGAATAGATTTTTTTCAATCTGCTGACTGAACTGAAAAACATTCAATAATTTTCTTTGGGATCTAGATCATGAATTGCTTCATTTTGGGAGGGTTACTGTTATTTTCTTATTTTGCTCTTTAAAACAGCAAAATATAAGCCATTTATACTGAAAAGGTGTTTCAACATCAAAAAACCCTACAAAAATGTTGGATGAGCTACTGTATTTTCATCCTTTCCCAGTTCTGATGGTTTACTTGATTTCAGAAACCCCATAATTGTTTTGCTCAACCTGAACATCCATTTCTTGCTGAAATTTTTTTTCTCTCTGAAGTTGCACTCCACAGGGATGCTGGGGCTGAGGGACAGTAATAAAGGCAAACCTCACAGTGGCCACAGGATTCCTTTCACATGCAGAGAAGTTGTTGGCCTTTTCTGCAAAGATATTACCAGTAAGGACAAGTATTCCTCCTCATGAAGTCCTCACTAGGAGGTCTCAGGTCTAACACACAGGTTTCCAGGCTCATGAAATAAGACTTCTCCCCATTTTGGCTAGACCAGGCCAGTGTTTAAACAAGTGAAAAGTGAGGGTCTGTTTTCTTCTTTCCTCCACATTTATGCTGTGGAAAGGTGCAGTTGTTACCTGTTCAAGATCCTGTACCTTGGCTCTCATTTGGTGTGGTTTCTTGGAGATTTAGAGGATCTTCTGTTTACTTAAATTACACAGCTTTGCAGTGGACACTTTCAAATTCTATAAATTTGTGGAGTTTAGATGTAATTTTCTGAAAATAGAGTCCAAGTCTCTATTTTGAGAACCAGGTCTTGTTCTGCTCACTGAACACTCCCCAGTACTGCTGCTCTTCAGCCAATAAAACACAGTAATGACAGTTTATAATCTCCCAGGAGACTGGAGATATACTGTACAGGGACATGTATATTGCCTAGTCATTATGAACTTTGCTATCTGTATATTGCACTGATACTAGATTTTGCTGATGACAGTTTTCCGTGTGTTGTTCAGGCATTTTCTGGTGAGCATGAAGCCTGTGTGGAGATGACAGTCCGATAGAGTTTCCTCACTTTATCTCTCATCTTCTTCTTGCCACTCTTTATTCTTCCATCCATATATTGCATTTTTTAGATTCCCTTAGGAACTTTTCCCCTGACACATCCCCAAATCTGAGCTGCCTGTGAGCAAGGGTCAGCCAGGCTCTGGTCATGCTGAACTGCACACTTCTGGTCTTTATATCTCTGCAGCTGGGGAAAGTTCGGTTTGAGGAATGGATGTGGAAAATCGTCTGACCTGGGAAAATGGAGGTAGGAGTAACAAAGCAAATGGTCCTGAAGAGGTCTTAGCTGCTGTTGCATGGGCTGGAGAAGGAGGAAGGAAATATGGGGTATTAGAGGACGTGGGTCTGTTGGAGACAAATGCAAACAAGTGGCAAATGTTAGAAATCCAGACAATTTTCCCCTTTACCTGTGTGAGCAGCCACTTGCCACTGATATGTGTTACAGAAAGAATGCTCACATGAAAAATAAGAGGGATTCTTTAATTCCACATTTATTTTTCTAAATTTTTTTGCTGGTTTTAACTGTTCTTTTTTTCTAGTCCTGGTGGCTCCCTAAGCAGATTTTAAGGTATCAGTAGAGATCTGACACTACTTATGTCTCTCTTAATGAGCCCATGGATTTAGTAATCCAGCAAAGAGCATCTCTTCCATTTTCTGGTACTGTAATGTACTGAAGAGTTTAACTGTGCAGTAGCACACCTAATCATGTGAAAAGAAACTGCTGTGTTCAAAGTAACTTTTCAGGTAGTGGGCCTGTTTTCCCTATGGACATGTTATTGCTCTGGGCCTCCCTGCACTCATCCTTAAATTTTAGATCATGGCAAGGTAATTATCTATTGCTTCCTAAAAACCTGCTGACTTTCTCCCATTACCAGCTGGGGCCTAGATGCAGGCACTGTGCCAGCCAAAGTCTTGCAATTCACATTCTGTGATTATGATTCACTGATTATCATTAAGAAGACCTACAAGATTTAAATTGATGTAGCATCTTTGAGCCCCATGGATTATACAGGCATATGTACAATTAACAGTGGTACTCAATGGTCTCAAAGGTCTTTTCTGACCTAAACAATTCTATGATCCTATGGTATATGTGATGGGTGAAATACAACCATAGAGAATGCTAACCCAAAAAAAGGTAAAGAACTTCAGCAAAAACCAGGTAAACTCTTGCTTAAAACTGAGCATATCCTGCTTATGTTGAGAGGGCTCCTGACTCTCTGGAGTCACTGAAGCTTCACAAGAATGAAGCATGAAGTGTAAAACTCCAGCAGAGATAGTCAAGCACCTCTATACCCTCACCCAGTGCCTGCCCAGTACTCCCATTCAGCACATGAGGAAGCCTTGAAATACCAAAAAACTGGGGCTTCTGCCAAAATGAGGGACAAGACCGTTTGCTACCTGTCACTTCCATCACTAATTCATACATGATGAATCCTAGGATGTTATTCAGTATTCATTCTGTGCCACAGACTGCAGTCTTTGAGGCAACTGAGAGCATCTGCCTGGTGTAATGACTGGGGAGAAAGCAGGGTGAGGCTCTGCAGCTGGTTTGTAATTGCCACCAATCCTGCTGTTCCACCTGAGGGCTCCAGCTGCGGGGTGCCCCTGTGGCTCCAGCTGCGGGGTGCCCCTGTGGCTCCGCTGCTCCGTAGGGATCAAGGCTGGGACAGGACTGTGGTGCCTGTGGGTGACTGGAGAAGGCACCATGGTCAGAAATGAGCAAAGCCTCCTTCCTGAGGATCACAGCACAAGTCAGTGGTGAAGCCAAGGGTGAGGGCTGGACCAGCAGTCTGTGACAGTAACCTCTAATAAGCAGCCCAAAATAGCTGTAGAGTATGCCCAGGAAATAAGGAGAGGATAGCCTGCATGACAAAGTCCTTAATCTCCATTAAAAAAATGTTTGCCTATAAATGCTACATTTTTTATATTACCCTTTTTTGAATAATTTTTTAATATAGTGTCTCTTGTTTGGTTTTCTTCATTCATACTAAATCTAAATATGAAAAAAATCCACCTTGGAGAACAGACCCTTTTTGATATCCCCTTCAGCTAGAATAAAACCTGCTAGTGTGGCTGTGCCATGCACCTCAGCATGGAAGCTCTTCCACCATATCAGATGCCCCTCAGGCTAAGCGAGGTCGGGGGGAATGCCGTAGAAACAGCTCTCCCATCAAGAGTGGCTCAGCTGCCCCTGGCCTAAATGTCACCAGGAGCTCCCTGCTGGCTTAGAGTCCCTCTGTGCTTCTAAATTAGAGCTTCTAATTTGTTTTCACTTTGCAAGGTGTCTGTCTGTCAGTTGTTCTTCCTCTTGCCAGGCATGCAGAGTGTAATGACATTTTTCACTGTCAGAAGCAGACTTCCATGTCAGACTTACAGAGATGAAGGGAAGCCATAAAGAAATACTTGCCATAATTCAGGGAACTGAAATCATGTCATAAATTCATGATGAATCCATAGATATCTTTGGGGTAAAACAAAATACTAACAGATAAAAGAAAAAATGGGAATATTTAATTTGTCGCTTTCAAAATTCACTGCTTTACCATTTCCTTTTTGGAATGGCTATCCATTTCCAGAGGTACTTCAAGGTTATTTAAATGTATTTTTTAAAGTGCAAAAAGTATTGAAACCTAACATGTAGGAAAAAAATCCATTTGTCAAAAGATTTCCCAAGTAGTAATTTCAAGCTAACTTCAAGTCACTTTCATCCATTAACAGTTGGATACTAAGCTGGCTGAAAAACAAGTTGAAAGTCCACCCGTTCTGTCATAGCCACAAATATTAACACAGAAAGAAAGAAGGCACAATAAGTTGTCTGTTCTATACAGATGTGAAGCATTGTCATCTCTCCTCCGCCTCTTGTATCTGAGTCTCCTTCAATTGGACCAATGTTTTTAAGAAGAACTGGTGAGATATAAAGGATTGGTGAAATGTAGTAAAGCATCAGGATGAAAGTGCAAAAACTGAGAATTTCAGTCAGGTGGCCAAGTCTTACTTGTTAGCATTTTTACCCATTTTTTTCCCAAGATACATGATCAGGGTCTGTTCTTTCAAATTTCGGAAGTATGCCTGGCTCTTTGTATTTGCATTTTCTCAAGAGCATTTGGTATTCTCTCTTTTTTTTGCATCTGTGTAAAGAGCAGAAATATGACCAGGTAATGGGGAAAACCATGACATGGTGCAATTGATGGAGGCACAGTCAAGATGAGGAACTTGCACCTCTACTTCAAGGTTCTGGTCTGTCTCCTGTCTCTGTGGCTTCTGGGTACTGGGCACGTTTACAAACTGTACTCTGTAAAATGTAATTCACGCCTCCTCCTCCAGCCAATATCTTAGCTTCTGCCTCACCTGTCCTTTCCTCTGTTTCTCGCAGAAGGCAGAAGAGACCTATAAGTTGAATGATGTGCTCGCTCGTATTGCTCTTATTGAACACTTCTAATTCTGAATGCAAATGGCACTTTTATACATGAACAGGACTAAATTCCCTGGATAAATTATTCACAACAGATAATTCAACCTGCTCTCAGGGTTGAGTACAATGAATGTCTTATGATGTTATAAAAGCACCCAAACCCACAACTAATTCTTCCAGACAGTGAAGTCAAAGTCAAAGCCTTTTGCTGCCTTCAAAGGAGCTCTATGCCAGTGGGCCCACACACGACTTCTCTTTAGTGGTACTCGCATGTAGAGCTTAAACCCAGACAGGTGCTTCTGTTTTGAGGAGCCCAGATTGGTGCTGTATGGCACAGCTGGGCTGCCAGGACACAGGCATTATTACAGCTTTGTGTGAAAGCAGGTCTGCAGCTCTGGTGCAGAGCACTGCCCCAAACTGAAATAACCCAGCTGTGAGAGAGCTGCGTGTTCAGCGAGACTGAAGCCTAGGGCTGGTTAGTTCAGCCAGCACTGTTCTAGCTTGGAGAAAATGAGACTGGATATTGGGAAGCATTTCTTTACTGAGAGAGTGGTAAACACTCAAATAGGCTTTCTAAAGAGGTGGTTGATGCCCCAATTCTGTTAGTGTTCAAGAGGCATTTTGACAATACCCCTAATAACATAACGTGCTTTTAGCCGTTAGGTCAGGCAGTTGGGCTGGATGATTGCTGCAGGGTCCTCCCAACTAAAGTGCTCTGCTCTATTTTATTCTGCTCTGTTCTATTCTCACCTGGGATAGATTTGCAGCCAGTTAGGAGTTTTGTGGTCAAGATGACACCAGCCACCCTCATGTGACTGGACAGCTGGCCATCACCCCTGGTGGCAATTGAACATGGGCATGATTTGGGTGCCACGACTGTACGCAGTGGATGCCAGCTGTTTGTGTGGGGGCTGCCACCGTGCTCTCTCTCCATGGCCGGGGAGGCGACTGGGGTGAGGGCTGGGCTGTGCCCCAGCTTGTACTGCTTCCCTCTGGTCATCGGCAGTGGGCACATGTGGCCCACTCCCGGCACTGCGGAGAAGTCGTTCTGGTGAGGTGGGAGACGGAAAGCAAGGGTGAAGAGGGAGAAACTAGAATCCTTTTCCTCTGTCCCTGGAGGTATTTACGTATCGAGTTCGTTCTGTGTGTCCCATTTTCCGACGCCCTGCCGTGTGGTGCACCGGCACCGGCAGACCGCCACCATCCCCAGCGCCCCCGGCCCCCATTTTCTGTCGGCACTGCGAGCGCTTCGCTGCATCCCCCAGCCCACGGCTTCAGTCACGCAATGCCCGCGGTCCAGAGCGCGGTGCGACTGTGCCAGCAGGACACAGGGGCGATGCAGAGCCCTCTCATAAATAAAAAGCCGAGCTCTGCCCTCCCGGGCGCGGCGCCCCCCCGGGGCACCTGAAAGCCCGGCAGTGCGTGGGAGAGGGGGCGGTGGGCCGGGGCCGCGTTATGTAAGGGCCACGGGGCGGGCGGCGGTGCTGCGGCGGCGCGGGGCGGCTCGGAAAGGGCGGCGGAGGCCGCCTGGCGCAGGCCCGCGGCGGCGGGGGGAAAGCGGCTTATCCCCATCGCTCCGTCCCTCCTTCCTTCCTCCCTCCGCCGGGTTGCCATGGGGACGGGCGGGCGGCGGCGGCGGCGGGGCTGTCACTGAGGGATCGCACCGCGCTCCGGGACTGAGGGGAAGCCGCGGCGGCGACGGCAGCAGAGGCAGAAATGGACTCGCACTGCGACTGTGCTGAGCCCCCGGCTGCCGAGCAGCCGTCGGGGAGGATTAACAAAACCGCCTTCAAGCTTTTCAGGAGGAGGAAGTCCGGGGGCACCATGCCGAGCATCTTCGGGGTGCGGAGCAGAGGCGGGGATGGGAAGGGCGCCGGCAAGCCGGGGATGGTGCGGAGCCAGACGCACGACGGTTTGGCCGACGCAGTGCTGGAGAGCAGCAAGAAGGAGGAACCGGGCGGCGGCGAGCCGCAGAGCTGCGAGGCGCAGGAGCGGCCGGCCGGCAGCCTCGGCGGCCCCGCCGGCAGCGCGGTGGCCAAGTCGCACAGCTTCTTCTCGCTGCTGAGGAAGAACGGCAGGCAGGCGGAGGGCGCGGAGCCGCGGGCCGGCGGCAGACAAAAGAAGGGGCTGAAGGGGATCTTCAGCAGCATGCGGTGGCACAAAAAGGACAAAAACGGCAAGGAGGAAAGGGGGGAAACCTCGGACATCCCGTCCGGCCTTATAATGCCGGGGTCCCTGACCGCCAGCCTGGAGTGCATCAAGGAGGAGGCGCCGAAACCTTTGTCTGAGAGCCCGAGCGGCGCGGGAGACGCCGGGCTGAAGCCGCCGCGGGAGAAGCGCAGCGGCGAGGCGCCCGCCGCGGCCGAGGAGCCCGAAGCGGGTGGAGCGGAGCCGCGGGCCAGCAGCCCCCCGCTCCGGGAGGAGCCGCCTGCCGCCGTGCGGCCACCCGAGGAGCTCAGCTGCCAGCTACCGGAGCCGGCCGCCGGAGAGGTTGGAACTGCGAAGGATGCGGCGATAACAGGTGACATTCCAATAACGACTATCCCCCCTGTTGAACCTCACTGTGATAGCGGTCAAGAGACGGCAGCCGCCCCTGACCCTTCCTCTGTTGATCCACCCTCAGAGCAATCGATTGATCGTATTTGTTTGATGTTTGCTGACGTGACTTCACTGAAAAGCTTTGACTCTCTTACAGGCTGCGGAGATATTATTGCGGACCACGAGGAGGATGTGGGCGGCGAGAGTGGCGTCTGCGAGAAGAGCACCCCCGCGTCCAGCAAGCTGGGTGCCACCAAGAAGCACCCCACCATGGTGGCCTACCAGGGAGGAGGGGAGGAGATGGCCAGCCCCGACCAGGTGGATGACACCTGTCTTCAGGAGTTCTGGAATATGCTGTCACAGACAGATGAGACTCAGACACAAGGAGGAGGAAGCGGAGGAGGGACAAAGAAGCCCGAGGGGTTGAAGGAAACCCGAGGTACCGAGGGGGCCCAGAATAGGGTGGTGGTGAAACATGGTGGCCTCCACCAGATTGCCATTCACCTGAACCACAAAGAGGAGCAGAAGGGCAGGGAAACGGAACAGCACGAGGGCATCCCAAACAGCGATGAGGGCTATTGGGATTCCACCACCCCTGGTCCCGAGGAAGATAGTTCCACAAGCATCCAGAAGGAAACCCTTCCTAGGGATAGCTACAGTGGAGATGCTCTCTATGACCTTTATGCTGAGCCAGATGAAAACCCACTGGCGGGGCCTACAAATGAGGAAGTCCTCAGTGTGCCACACTCCAAGCCCATATCTCCAATAATGACCGTGAGCTCATTGAAAACACCCTCAAGCATAGCAAAGGACTCCAAGATACCCATCAGCATTAAACACCTTTCGTTGCATCCCACCAGCCACGGAACTGATGCCAGTAACAGCCATCACGTCACACACCACCACCTGGCCAAAAGTGAGATGCACAGAACAAAAATCCCCGTCTCCAAAGTCCTGGTACGCCGGGTCAGTAACAGGGGCATAGCAGGGACAACAGTGAAGACTGCCACGTACCAGGACAGTGTCAAAAAGTAGTTGGGTAAGAGGTAGAGACAAAGAGAATGAAGTCCATGTGGAAAAGTCTACTTAGGAGACCACAGATCATGAACTTGTTTTACATCACATGAAGAAAGTCACCTAAAAGGCTTCCTTCACTGTATTGTGTGGGCCTGCACTTCTGAGTCTCTTCTTACTAGACTGTACTGCTGAATACAAAAAGTCAACTTCTTTTTGAGCACTTTTTTTTACATTTGTATATTTTTTCTGTAACACTAAACACTGGGGAGGTTCATTTTTGCATGCCTTTCTGGAAGCAGGACTTGGATTATGACCATCCTTCCTCATGCAAAGCAGTATAATGAGTTCTTCAAAGGAAGAGTTACAAAAGGAGCAACATGAGAGATTCTCCAATACACTTATCTTTTAATAATTTCTCCGGGAGGAGTAGAGAGGCTGGGTGCCTGGCTGGCTTTGGAAATGATGTTTGCTCCTCAAGATGTTGGAAAAAATGCCAAGCAGAAAACAACCCACCTAACAGGTATTTTACCTGCTGTAAGAACAAGAACACTGCTCAGCAGCAGACTTGATTGGCTTATGTGCAGGAGATAAAACTAAGGAGTTAGGTGGACTTGTCTAACAGGAAAGCATATTTTTGTTTGTCTGTCTGTCTGGTTGGTTTTGATCTGGTCTAATGTAAATGGGTAACAGAGACACCTGACGTAGGTTCAGATGTTTACATCAATACTTGTCTGATAATGCATACAATCAGGTTCAGGGAAACATTTTACTAAATGCCTATGTATACACACTGTCCACATTTATATATGTGTAAATATATACCTGTTTTAGCAGATTTTTATTAAAAAAAATCACCTGTCCTTATTATCTAGAGTTTAAGCAAAAGTTAGTTTTACAGGTAGATAATTTTACTGTTCTAAAAAGATTGAACTTTGTGTAAGTACCTAAAATTAGAGATAAACTCTGGTTTGTATGGGCTCATGCATCCCCAGATAAGTAAGTCTGAAGTGCTGATTTTATTCCAGTGGCTCATTCCATGGCTCAGAGCTGATGTTCTGACAGCACTGCCACTGCAAACCTCTATTTTCAGGGGTTTAGTCTAAGTTGCTCTGGGCTTAAACCTTACCGAGAAGGAACCCAGCAAAGAAACATGTTTTTCAAGTATTATTTTTTAAAATATATAAAATTAGTTTTTGACTATCTAAAGAAAGTTTGGATTCTCGTTGCTTTTTATTTTCATTCTCAATGATGTCAGAATAATTTTACTTTAAGTGAGAAAAAGATATGGTAAGCTAGTTGTACATAAAATGGTCTGATGAGCTTGGATCTTAGGAGAAATGTATTAATGGCCATGACATTTTTGAACAGTGGCTACTGTACATGGGCATTGGCAACATTTCAAAGAAATATAATAGGGTTTTAACGTGCCTGAGGACATATTTTTATGATACACTGAAAAAGCTCTAACGATCACTGAAGTCTAAAGCTAAATGTTATGTATTTACAAAATATTTTGATATAAGTATTTAATCATCAGACCACAGTTAATATAAAATATATGCTCCAGTGTATCTAAAAAATAATATACATTTTAAAAATAGACATGTCTATATTATGCAGAGAATCCTAAATTCATGTCAGTGAAACTAATAGGTATGATCTTACATAGCAGTTGGTTTTATTGTCTCTAAAATAAAAAAAAAAAAGAAAATAAATATACATTTGAAGGATATTAAGTTTATAGGCAAACCATAAAAAGCCAGGAAATACCATAATAAGGATTGTATATATGTATATGTGTGATTCATAGTTCACTGGGGAAATGACCTTAAAGAGAAATTGGCATCCAATTTTGAAGTTGCTGCAGAATTTAATACCCAGTTGCGGCACCCCGGTGGAAATGTTAGTTTCCCTGACCAGCCCCTGTGTTCCTGGTTTAAGAACCTTAATACACTTCAAAGAGGATTATTTTATGTTTTCTTTCTGACGCGTACGTTGTGGTTCCCTCTGTGCCTAGTCCCCCAGACGTGCTGTCCATATGCATCTGCAACGAGCACACGGCTCCTGGCAGGGTCCGCACACCAGCAAAGGTGCTCCCTGTGCACACTCACACTCGTGTGAGCACTCCCACACACAACCTGGGGACTGTGCTCCAGATCTGTATCCAAACACGCTGGCAATGGTTTCCTTTGCCTGAGAAAGGGATTTGCATTTTGTCTGGCTCCACTTGTGCATTTTAGAAAGTCAAAGCTAAAACACCCTCAAAAGGATGTGTGTACAGAACACGGAATATTATCCTGCTCCTCAGCCCTAAACATGACATTCCTTTTCCTGTTCTTTTGTTTTTGTTTGACTGTAAGGGATGCATCTTTCCTTGTATGACAACTCTGCAGAAAAATCCTAATTCCCCATTTTGTTCTAAACATAAATTTTGCTGAGAGATACTACAGGGTACTGGAAGTTGAGAGAGAGGGAGGATGTGGTGGTAGTACCACAAAAACTGGAAGCACTGAGTACAGGTAGTAGGAGTGGTGCATCTTTAAACCCACTAGGAGATACTAGCTACCATCTCTACAGGACTTGTGTGTGTCAAATTATTAATCATGTGTTTTGTTTACATTGTGGCATGTCTGTATTGAGAAACCAATAGTGTGACACTAGACTAACTCCTTCTCACATAACCACTAACACAAATCATTAAAATGCTTTGGCTTCCCTTCATTCCTCTCTCTCTCCTTTGTTTTCTGCCACGTTTTTCCTCCATCCTCTGCATGGTGTTGGGCAGCCTCCTCCTCAGTGCTAATCCCTGGAGCGAGGAGCCCTGGACTGGTGGTGAGCATGGGTGGGAGGGGGCAGCTGCCCAGGCTGGGTGGTCCCCAGCCACTCTCTCAAGCTTTCTGTCATGTACCCACTGTAAGTACATTTTGCAGATCTCTTGGCCTTTTGTTTGGCTGCTTGCTATGTACATATTTTAAGGAAAATCATATCCTTAAAAGGAAAATAGAAAAGGAGCTGGTAGTAGGGCGTCAGTATTTTGAATCATTGCGACATGCTGATGTTGATTCAGGGTAATGGCTGTGTGAGAGTAAACATACAATTTAATGTTCTAATTAACTTTGTGCTTCTAAAATTCATTTTTGTCTTTAAGTCATCTATGTTTTTTATTTCAAAAGGTAGTAGAAGATCTAATATTTACTAGGGCTTTCAATTTTCATACAAATATATTTGTATGACTCCACACAAGGCCTAAAACAATCATTGAAAGGGGGTTCAAATGCTTTCTTTAGACCTATATATAATTCCTGACAGATCCCTGTAAAATACTGTGAGATGCCTGAGTACAAACAGTTAATGGCTTGCTGGATTTAAAGGCTGAGACATAAAGAGGTAACAATCCTGAAGCATTTTTTGGTAGCTTGCATTCTTATTTATGTTACCCTGTTCAAGCATAAATTTTCTTTTGCTGTGGTAGGTATTGAGGTAGAAATGGTGTTCTGAGTCCCAAAGATAACATTCCCAATGGTGTCATTGTTTTGATTTTCTTAAAGAATACTTTTCTTTATTTGTTTCATTTGTTATTTGGTGGTGTGAATGATGCTTTGTAATTATCAGCCGTATGTAATTCATAAAGGATTTTATAGATCAGGACTTGGTATTTAGTTATGTGTACTCTTTGCACTTTCAGGTCCCTACTGGTAAATTTTGTATGTTCTTATATATTGCATTGTGTTTTATAGCTACCGACAGTGATTTCAGTGATATACATTCCTGTCTGTTATATCAGCATAAAAGATTTCCTTTCAGTAGCATGCAATTTTGTTTTTTGTGGACTTGTTTTGTCATCATAGGAGCTAAGTTTCCTGTCCTAAATGTGTGGCCTGCAACAGACATAAAAGGTCTTATTTTCCTTGTAGTGCATATGCATTTTGCTCTTGCCAGTAATAGGACTCAAACCCTCATAGTATATTTCAGAGGAAATTCCATGACTAGAGTAAGAAAAAACTATGTTCAGTCTTATTCCATCAAAAACCTGCATTTTCTTCATCCACTGTGAATATCCTCACCACCATTCAGGGTAGAAGAGGACTGAATTTTAAAAACTACGTGCATAGATGTACACTATGAAAATTAATTCAGTGATTATTTTTTAATGAATCTTACTAAATTATTTATCTAAGTTAAGCGAATATTGCACCAAAGTCTTAAAACATCTGATAGAGATGGCATTTTCAGTAAGATGCTATGAGTGCAGATGAGCCAAATTAACAGGCTTTGCTTAGAAAAGCAAAACCTTGTTGTTTCTTAAATTTGTAGCACTGACTGAGCTTGCAGATCAAAGGGAGTCATTGATTCTCTAGCGTGGCCATGCACCGAGTTTTTTCTTTCCCTGCTCTAATGGACTACTTTCAGAAAAGGCTTTTCAGGAAGATAATGGTATGAAAGGGACAGATCACAGTAACAATAGCCACTTACAAGGCAGATGGTTATCCTACAGCAACAACGGGGGATTCTAGGCAAGGTGGCCTGAAAATGTATTTTCATAGCTACTGATATGAAAGGCTGGGGCTTCTGTCTTGGAAAAGCAAATTGATACCAACTCAAAGACAATGCAGAAATGAGTCTTGGCAGAGTTTACACATGACAGCTTCTGCAGGGTTTGGTTTTGGTTTTTCTCTTGGCTTTTCTTTTCTTCCCCCCTTTGTTTATGTTTTTATTACGGTGACATAACCCCATGTGTCCAAGCAGAACTGCACAACAACTGACTCTTGAGATTCAGTGCAGAGAATACACTGTCAGCTGTCCCCAGTGGCCTGGGACTGGTTCCTGCTGACCACTGAGGGGTGGGAGGGATTAGATTATAGGATTCCCTTGTCCTGAGTCCATATGCTGTTTACTGTGAGCAGGAGGTATCTCAGTCTGTCTTGCTGTTTGTTTTCAGGGGACAATTTATTTTTAATTTAACTCACAGAAATTTTTTGGTCATCATTAGTTCATATCTTGTCTTCCTTGTGAGCATCTTGGGTAGGAACATTCAGCACTGATTTGGTGTTTCCTAGGTCCATTTCATGTAGAGAGAAATGGAAGAACTTGTCATATGCAAAGGAATAATAGCTATAACCACTTGAGCCACATCATGGGGGCTTTTATTCCTGCAAAAGCAGGTTGTTAACACTCTTCTTGCCTTAGAAGGCTTCTCCACCCAAAACAGTGAGTACTATTGCCTAGGATGCTTTTTTTTTCTCTATGTTTCTCATTCTTTCTCAGCCATACTGCAGTTGCATGCAAAACTTGGATTTTTGATCTTGCCTCCCAGCACTAGAAATGAGGAGCTGCTGCCACTATGCCTCCTCTTCAGGACATCTTTGCTTCTACTTCTTGGTCTTGGAAAAATTAAATCCCCCTCAGAATAAGTGGCAAAGATATTTTAAATGGAGATTTCTGCCATGTGATCTCATACACATGAGTGAAGATGTTGAGCGATATTTTGCATAGCATGTGCCATAATGAATACATTCCTCCACTTTCCTGTTGTGGACAATTTAGTAAATGTAGCAGGGAATCAGGTCGCTCTTGTAGGAAAGCCCTGGAGCTGTTTATTATGGAGACTGTGCCCAGATTTTATCTTTGGTAAGAACGGCTTTCCTTTTTCCTTTCTGCACATACTTAAATAAATAGAGCCAAAGTTGTAGTACAGAGAGGAAAAGGTTATGCACCTCATAGGGCAAGGAATTTAAACTGCCAGGCTGAAAGGCTTCTTGTAGCAATGGCTAAAAGAAGATTGCTTTGCCTACTTTGACATCTCATCCAAGCAATCCTCTGCAATAAAAGCTAATCCAGCTATGGCCACAAATTTAGAAAACTGGCATTTGCCAACAGGACAATTTCCTTCCATGGTCCAGTTCTGCTGTGGCAAACCTTCCACTGACTCCAGTAAGAACTGGAAGAGGTCCATAATCTCTTAAGGAAATAGAAAGTGTTCCTTAAACAAGTCTTCCTTTTTTTTTTAAATGAACATTATTCAGGTGTTTGTGCAGTCTTTTATATTACTGTAGTAGTGTTTTCATTGATCTGAATGCAAAACATGTCTTTCCATTGTTTTTCATCTTAACAAGCTGC
Source organism: Chaetops frenatus (assembly GCA_013400775.1). NCBI lineage: Eukaryota > Metazoa > Chordata > Aves > Passeriformes > Picathartidae > Chaetops > Chaetops frenatus. The sequence goes on along the minus strand of VZTR01021850.1, from coordinate 37,251 downwards.
ACTCCTGCACATAACTCCAGTGCTCAGCATGTTTAAATTACAGTTAACACAATCACTGCCTTCCTTAATTTAACTCTTGATGGCAAAACCAGGATCAGAGTCTTTCCAGAGCTCTAAACCCCCTGCTTATTTTGTCACCGTTCATGTTTTTGATACAGTAACTAATGAGGCCTCCCTTTAATTATTGCACAGCCACATTTTAAGTGTGTCATTAGAGAGAAGGTATGTGGGGACTGAATGGTAAGATCTTTAACAGATTTTTATTATTTTAGATGATGTTGCATCAAAACAGTTGCTAAATCAGTATCAGGTTGTTTCCATGGTCTTTTTATGCAGAGGCATTGGAAGCTTTGAACATAATGTGTTCATAAAAGAAAACTGGTTGCATCTGCTTTGAATTAAGGCTGACCTTAAAAGTAATTCTCAGTTAATGGCAGTGGAGGGGGATGTGTGTCCTAACTCACCTGCACCCTGTGCACTGGGGGAGCAAGGCACCCCAAGTCACTGGCAGAGTTTGCTGTCTGGCCTTGCCATGTGGTACCAGCAGAGGGGTACAAAGTGTTGCCATGTGGAGGTGTCAGCCCTGGACAGCAGCAGGAAAAGGCAGGGTGGTGGTGCTGTGCTGGGGTGGGGTGGCTGAGAGGGCATCTGGGAGATGGGCTGAAAGCAAGACCTGGATCTCTTGTCCTTGTGGAAAAAGAGTTACACATATGCCTAAAAAAAAATCTGTCTCCTTTTTTTCTTGCACTGATGCTTGGGTTGCTGTGTTTCACTGGGTGAGGAGCCAGTGTGAGTTTGGGTGTGCTGAAGCCAGAGCTCCTGCAGGTGGACTTCTGTGTGACTGCTCTCATCAACACCTAAACAGTGGTCAGTGTCTTAGTTTTTAAAGGCAGTTTCAGCACAGAAACATCCACAAATTCTCTGCAGCCCAGCACTGGTCTATGGCACCTCACTGCTCTTCCATCCTCATTTTGCCAGGAAGATGCAAAGACGCAAGCCCTAGGTGGAGTGGTGAGCTCTGGCTTCACCCTTGCAGCCCAAGGACAAGTAGGGAGGGAGTGTAAGAAACATTGTGCAGCAGCACCAAGTACTAAGCAACAATATGCTGCTTTTCAGAAGGGGGAGCAAGACTAAAGCTGTTGCTTTTTTGTGAAATTAAAATAAATCCTCTGCCATGGGTGAAATTGGCAGCTAGACAATATCTCATTCCACCAGTATTCTCTCTGAAATCAGTGGATCTGTTGGTGCTGTAGGTTTTCATTGACTGAAGGTCCCAAAACTTGGCTCCATCTGAATTTTTCCTGGTCTGTTTGTTAAAAGATTCTGTCTCAGAAAAGTTCTGGTTTTGAAGCTTGTGATCCTGTTGAAATGGGGGATGAGGTATGAATGTGGGTGATGGAAAATACAACAAACCCAGGAAATACAGCATGGCTTTAGTCTTTTATGAGAGCCTAACTGTGCTTATACATCAAGGTGTGCCTCAGGAAAGGGTAGCAGGGACTGCATGGGGCAAACCAATGCTCTTGGTGTTTCCTGCGTGCTGAAGGAGACAGGTGTGCCCTGTTAGAAGTCACTCAGCCTGCTTCTGTAAAATGTGCTAGAGCTGACAGATCACTGTTAATTACAATACTTCTTCGTATTTTTTGTGTCAGCCACCTCCTGTAAGGTAGTGTACGACCTATTTGAGACAATGCGTGAGTAAAGCCAGAACTCCCCACTCCTCTCATCTAAAAGGTTTGGTAATAATCTGGTGAGTCTGTGTGCACCAACTTTTTCTTAATGAAACTCACAACATTCTGGGGGGTGTTTTTATGACAGACTGTTAGACACACTCTGCTCCTTTCTACGTCTACAAACTTTGATGCATACTTGTCTCCTTGAATCACTGTATTCTTAATGTATTTACAACCTAACTGATAGCAATAGGTGTCTTTCTCCCCTGGCAGTACACAAGGATATACTAATCAGTGTTTATTACATTTTTAATTCTGTAAATATTTATTTTGGTACTCTGTGTATTTATTGGCACTGATTCTGGTGTTTGCTTATGTGTCATTGTAAATGTTGATGGTTTCAGTAGTCTTGCTTCTAATGAATGTAAAGAACTCAGACTAACTGCACTTTTCTTCCATTCAAAAATCTTAACAGTGAAAAATATTCGCACTGTCATGTGTTATAATGAAAACAGTCAATAAAATTAGTCGTCACTTTTCATTGATGAATGAATTTTTGATGTTCAAGTTAGAGCCAATCTGTCGAGTGCCCTGGAAAATACTAGGCTTTTCAAAGCAAGATGTTAGGGAGTTATGTCACCAAAATAGCATAAAAAAGAATATTTTGGCATGTGTGCAATTTAATTTTTATGTAGAAATGCCTTTAGCAGTTTTGCTAATAACATTGTAGAATAGCTAAACTGAATTTTTTACTTAAAGGAGGACTTTCAGAAATGAAAGTCTTGGTCTTCTGGTCTTCTCTTTCATCAGCATGTAGTTTTTGTTTGGTTTTGGATTTTTTTCCCCTTTAAACCATTTACACAATGAAATGGACTGAGTTTCATTTTGTTTTTCTAATCAGCTTTGTTTTCTGATTCTCCTGGTTGAGGAGCAAGCAGGGAAGCTTGTTCTTTTGACACAAATTGACTTTGGAGTTGCAGTTTTGGTGTGATGGGTAGAAAATACAGTCTGCAGTAAGCTACATTTCCCACTTTTAAAACATCACTTCCTTCCTATGACTATTAAATTTCATTTGTTATAACCTCTGGCTTGCAACTTTCTCTAAATTTCTTGCATTTTGAACATGTATAAAGCATTTGCATCAGTTAAGTTTTAATCCTTAGGTTTATTTACTTTGCTGAGCTAAGTAGCACTGCCTCGCTCAAGGTTTCCCATGGAATATACTGAGCCAGCCAGAGCAAGAACTGGAATAAAATCTGCTTGGTAGGTTTAAAGAACAACAAAGCAAAAGGCATGAAAAGCTCATTAATGCTAGTAAGGAGCAAGACATGGTGATACAATTGATCCTATGCTCACAAAAGCAGAACTCCTCTTTCCAGTCATTGGAACGAGGATGGAGAAATGTTTTCCCAGTGATTTAGTGCACAAACAGTTTTACATTCCAGCCTTCTCAGCCTGTGTCCCCTATTGCACATTTCTGTCTTTTCTCCTATGCATCTGAAAGCAGAAGAGTTGTGGTTTAAATTCTCTGCCACATAGTTTGCCTAGTGATTACCTCACTTGTGTCCATGTACAACTGCTGGGATACTGAGGGACAAAGGAGTTTCAAGGAACTGCAGGGCAAATATGTAGCAATGTCATGAACTTTCATAAATGTAAATCTGTGTGATGCAGCTCTTAACACCTGACACAAACCCAGATGACAGTAACCTGATAGATCCACTGTGACAGAAAAAATCTGAAAAATCTCCTGAAACAATATTTGGCCCAAATTTTCTATTTGAAATCAAAATAAAGTTTCTAGTAATGAGCTAAAAGGCCCTTCCTGATGCAAACCAAAATCGATCATGCCCAACAGTACATCTCTATGACTTTCAAGGCCACTTTACTGGAAAAGTGTTTGCAATGGGAGTGATGACCTGGAAATCTCTCTGTGACCCGTACATTGAAGGTGAATGCTCCATCCAAAATCTATCAAGCAAGAAGATAATATTCTTGACTCTGAATAATTGGTAGGGAGTGTTGGCAAGTCTAATGCACCAGTCAACTGACCACGAGTGAGTACTAGCCTAATTTTAAATCCTTTTCCTTGAAACCTTGAATCATGGTATTTTTCCCTTTCAAAGTCATTGTACAGGAGTTCTTTACTAGGAGCTCACATTGAGCAGACACCTGCTATTACCTACCACACTGCACATCTGCTTCCTATTAAAACCATTCCACAGTGCCCTGAGAGGGATGGGGAGAAGGCTCCAAAGTTCTTCTTTTAAAGGGTTATTTCAGCAGCCATGGATGTTCCTATGGCAGCCGAGGACCAAGAAACAGCTTCATCTCTAATGACATCACTGTTTATGCTCTGCAAAGACCCTTAGCTCTTGGATCAGGTATACACTTAGACCTTGGGAACTGGAGCTCTTCTGTTCTGACTAATGAAGGAGACGTGTCCTTGATCATTATGTATATTTTCTATCTTAAGATAAATGCAATGAGTCTCTTAGGTACAACTCCCTGCAGCTACTCCAAAGACTAACAAATGACCCATGCTGATGCTTTGTCCTTATGCAAAGTCCCTTCACGAAGTGCCTCTGTGCAGCAACCCCATGTGAATGCCAGTGGGGAGGTGACCCAGAGCCAACGGTGCCACCAGAACAGGGAGGGAGGGCTTTTGCCTTCTGATGGAGTGCTGTCCTGGACCAGGGAGGTCCAAATCCTTCTTCCATTGGTTCCTTTCCTGACTTAAAGAAGTCTGCAGGTACCACAAATTTAAAGTCAGATCCACAAAATCAGCTGCACCCAGTGGTGTTGCTCAGAACCTGAAGTTGGAGGTTTTATGATCAAATTTCACAATCACTTAAGAGCTTGTACTGGGCAGGATCAAAAGCATTGCACAGGTCTGCTCTCCCATGTGTCATGGTGAGATTCATGGATAGGTTCTTCCTCTGGCCTCATCAGCCTTCTGTTGGTGTTACTTGAAACTCTTAAGTCCATGGGACAGAGAAGAGAGGTTGAGGCATTGAAACCTGGGGCAGTGAGAAGCCTCGCAGGCAGCAGTGTCCTCTTTTGCTTCACAGGGAGATGGTTGCCTCCAGGGCACCGATGTGGCTCAATGTGCTTCAAGAGCATATTCAGTTGTAGCTAGTCTGGGAACAAATGGTGCTGAACTCCTTGCACGGAGCTGGGAACACACAGGGTAACATGCAGAATGCAAAGAAAGCAAAAATCCCATGACCAAACAGTATTTTAGGGACAGAAGTTATGTATGTCATGTAAAGTAAATCTGTTCCATTGCTGCTTGGCTTTATTGTTCACCAGTAGAAACAAAAACACAGCCTAATTTTGCAAGAAAATCCATTTGAATAAATAAAGTAAGTAAATATGAGTAAATAGGAATAGGGAAAAACCTCCTTTTGGTTATGGTTGTGAAGATACTGATCACAGTCTAAAGTGGACATGAAAAAATCATCTACTCTACTGAAGTAATGTAGAGGATCAGAAAAATGCTGAAAACAATAAAAAGGATTGTTCTGAGTATTTCTTAAGGAAAAGTAGAGACAGATAAGAATTTAGATAAGTTAGGTCTATCTTTACAGTTGGGATATATTGTATCTACATCTTTCTCTGACTTTCTACCTTTCATATCCTGCACTAATAGATTTTGTTTACTGACAGATAACAAATTACACAAAAGTGCAGCACTTGTAAAGAAATCACCCCTGCTACTCTTTTGCTTATAGATGCCTTTTCTTCCCTGTTAACTAATTAAGTTTTTGATCCTCCCAATTGGATCACATCCAGTGATCATCATGCCAAATTTACTGTCTGATTACGCAGCCGCTGCATCTGAACAGCTTCATTCAAATCATTAAGAAATGCTCCTATGCAGCAACTGGAGAAATAGTGTTTGCGTCCTTTGCTGAGCTTCATGTTGCTGCTTTCTTAGGGGCTTAACATCTTTAACATCATCACTATATGCTGTTAATTTTTCCTGTGTTTTTTTCCTGGGGTTTGATAGAAAATACCATAAATCTGCATATTTTATGGAAAAACAGTTGGATGAGATTACAGAGACAAGACGTTAACTTGTCTATGCCAGATCTTCATTCTTTCTCAAGGTGTAATGTATTCAGACAGATTTAAAATAAATTACTATATCAGAAAACACAACAGACATCAGGACACAAGCATAAAGGCAAATGTCAGGCCCTGGCTCTGAAATAACCAGGGTCCTCAGTCCGAGCTATGAAACCTCACATCTCTGCCTCAGTGCAGGCAAACACACAGCACTATTTATAGCACAGCCTTTTACTACCCTTCTAGTAGAATAGGCTTCATCAGAGGATTTACATGACTAACCAAAAGCAAAAGCCTTTTGTCCTTAATTTCCATAAGAGAAGGCCAGTGTTAAGCTGGTGTTCACTGGGCTGAATTACAGAAAATATCAGTTACTAGAAAACCAGTTACTAATTCAAAGGCATCTGTTACCATGGCATAGGCCTTCTCTTCCCTCTCTGTGCCCCAGATTTAGCACCAATGATGGGAGCTTAGCGAAAGCTCAAAAAGAACTGTTCTTACCTCTGAAAAAAAAAGAGCACAGTAGAGGAAGACCACATGTTCTCATGGCAACTAAGGAGTAAAGGGTTAAGACCTAGGAGATGGCTTCAAAACAATAAGCAGCACAAAAGACTCCTACTAGCAAATCAAGAGCCCAACTTGTATGTTCAATTAAACCCTTTGGGCCGCCAAGTTACTGTTTCTGCCAAGGACAACAATCAGCACGAGGTGATTTTTTTAGATTCTGCTACATACCTTGAAGTCTTGGGAAAACAAAAACCAATCTTCCTTCACCCTCAGATCCGATTTCCAGGGCAGGGCAGGGCAGGCCCATCAGCTACTCCCCATCCTTTCATCATGCAGTGCTTGCTGGGAGCACCCAGGCTCCCCCCTGAGATGCCACTTTCTCACAGATGGCTGCCTCTTCCTGCTTTCCAGATGGCATCAGGGTTCTTAACAAGCTCCCCAGCTTCTCTTTCCCCCTTGGGATTCCATTTCAGTGTTATCTTGTCACATCTGGTTTTTTCCAGTTGGATGATGTGCAGGAGCTTCCTCCAGAGGTTACCAACCTGCAGCTCCCATGGCCTGTCAGACCTCCCCACTGCAGAAATGCTTCCACACAGTGAGGATCACTAATGCTCTGCTGTGTTCCGGCTGCCCAGCAGAGGTAAGGACCACTTCACTGAGGTTTGTAGGCTGCTTGTTTCCTTGTCTTGTTCTGCAACACTGAACTTACTATTTCCTCCCTAGGGCTTTTCTGCAGGGTTTCTCCAGCTCCCTTATGCTATTGTGGGGCTGTTTAACATGGCCCAGGAAGGAGAATGGCTACAGAACAGGGCAGAGAACTGGATTCAGGCTGTGATGTTCTTTCACAGATGTCCTCCTGGGACCTGCAGTGCAGAACCACACCTCTTTGCTTTTTCCACCTCTGAATGGGGATTGTCAGCCTTCCAGGGAAAAGGTTTCACGTGGCCAAATTCTTCAAATTTTCCGCCACTGCAAGCAACTTATTTAGGATGTCTTTGTAGTCTGCTGTGGACCACCAGTGAGATGAGACCCTCTCCAGGTTGTGTGTGCTGGAGACACAGTCCCACAGCACCAACAGACCAGACAGAAGGAAGGCATGGGCAACCAAGCATGGAGAAACCAAGCCCACCCTGAGGAAATGTGTCCAGGTGGAAAAGGCACTTGCAGGATCAAAGAACGCCTGAGTTTTAGTCCTGCTTCTCCCACTCCCCTGCTGCCTGAGTGCGAACCAACCCACCTCCTTGCTGGGCATTTGCACAGTGCAAGTGTAATTTGCTGGAATATCTTCTGCTCCAGCTATCCAAGCGTGCAGCCCAGTTTGTAGCTGCTGTTTCTGTCTAAGGCTGTGGTAGCTGCAGGCACTGTTCTCCTCCATGACTCGAAGGTTTGATGCAAGTTAGATCCATGGGCAACACGTGGGATAAATGCCCACATCTCACGTTCCCCTGACCAGCCCCTTTGGAGTAGCTTTTACAGCACATTTCCCCTGAGGAACCATGACACACAGAAGAGGTGTGTGCTACACAGGCAATATGGCCCTCAGGCCCTGACCCAGCTCTCAGTGGTGATGGATGAGAGCTTCACAAATTTCCCAGGCTGGGAGAGGATCAGTCCTCTGCAGAGGGTTTTTGAACCCCTTGTGTGTTAGAAAAGCTACAGTGCTTACAGGGCATAACTTCAGCCGCTGTAAAATTTATAATGTCCTTTAATTTCTTGAAGTGCTCTAATTTTTACACTGTTATGAAAGGATCTTTGTTTACAATGATTGAAAAGGATAATATTTCCAGCATGGGTAACCATGGCAATGAATAATTCTATTCTTAGGAACTTTGCCAGCTGCACTAAGGCCTTATAGTAGCACTCAAGCAGTTTGCTAATCAGAGAATTCTTGTTTATTGTCGGAGGACATTTTTCTGTGTCCACATGTTAGCCTGTAGTTTCTTAAAAGCACATTCTTTATCAGTAATACATGGGGGAAAAAAAGAAAAACAAACCAAAACAAGTTCTGTTACACAGCTCCTCTCACAAGTAATGCTTTAATGTGTTTTTTTTCCCTTGGAAACTGTATTATAAGATACATTTTTAAAGGAAATCTATGGTATGCAATAATATGCTTTGTTTTTACTACCATCTACAATGAGAATGAACTCAGGATGCTCTAGAGCAGTGGTTTCTTGCAAAAAAGGACACTACCCTGTAAACTGGCCCAAAAATACGTGGGTTTTATCTCTAGAGAAAGAACTTCAACTATTTTAACATACTAGTTTTATACATAATTTTGAGTAAAGAATAATTTTATATTATATTACTTAATAAAATGTATTACAGCTTGGAGTTGAATTACTTCAACATTAAAACATTGAAATTGATTAAAATATTGTTCTTATACATGTGTGAACATGATTCCTACATTTGTAAAAAAGTATATAAAATAACTAAAATATTTATTTTTGCATGGTACATTATTTAAAGGCAATTTAAACTATTCCAAAAATGCATGTTCCAAATGGAATACGTTTTTAGCTTATATGGTTTAGGGTATGTTCAGTAGAAACCCTTAAAGAATAGTTAAACTACAGTTCCTGTCATTCCATGAAACATGGTCTGAGAGTACAAAGCAACCAGGTGGAATAAAGCATCCTCTCCTGTTTCAGAAAAACACTAACAACAATACCAAGTCTCTTACCCAGGATGAAAATCCTTAGGAGAGATTCATGGAGCTATTGTTGAATTGTGCGAAGTTCTTTGGAACAGTTGTAGCTTGAGGGTTTCTAGAAAAGCATTTCTTTGCCTTGTGTCTTTGATCATAAGGATGGTGAATGTGCCCAAATAAACAGCACAACACAAGCCTTCAGGTTTTTTCATGTCACCAAGCAGATTGATCTCTTTTGTAGAGTTAGTGCGTGATTTGGTGCCCTAATTAGTAGGGTCTGTTTTCACCCGTCTCTAAGTGACCTATATCTGCCCACAACCANTCTCTCTCCTTTGGGCTCCTGATCAGCACCCATTCCTGCTCTGCTCTCCAGAAAAGATCTTCTGCCCATGTCCCTAAAGACAAAGCAAGATCCACCAGCTACTACTTCCCAACAAATTCAGTCTGGACTGACTTAAGAAAAACTCTCCCAACTTATCGTTCTTCTTGGCCTGGGATAATTCAGTATGCCCCCACCTCTTTAGCATTTTAAAAACTAGGTCAGTTCTGACATGAAAACAGCCTGGAAAAGCCTCAGTGATTTTCCACTGAACTGTCACATGTCAGTGACTGATTTTTTCTTCCACAGTTTCTTTTTCCAGCTAAGACTGTTCCCTGAGTTTAACTCAAATGATCAAGTTGTTTGTTTTCCCCTCTGCTCCCTGAAGCTGAAAATACTCATTTTGGGGAAACCTACAGCTCATTTTCTTTTCTCTCTCTGTTTCATGCCAGTGTGGATGGACAGCCACTGAGAGGGCTGGTCTCCCCCATCCAGGCACCTTCATCCCAGCAGGGCTCTTCCCCTGCTCCAGTTGGCACAGCAGCAGGGTGCCAGCTCCTGAGCAGCCAAGCCCAGCCTGGACTTGCCAGGGCACAGGCACTGCAAATGGATCTGATACCTTCTGATGGACAGGTTTCCTCCTGTGTGTATGAAGCCATGCTGTCTCCTCTCCCTGCTTCCACTGGAAGCTTAGAGGAGATTTTTCAATGGCATAGTGGCACAGGAATAGTTTGTGTGATTCTGTGCACTGACTTGATGAACCCGGACAGACCCAATGGCAAACATGATGAACCCTGCAGAAATTGCCTAAAAGAGGATCTTGTAGCTGACCTTGAGCTGCTGACCTAAACTCGGAGCTACCCAGTGGTTGCTGCTATTTTCACGGCTGCCCCAGATAGCTTGAAGGTGTGAATGCTCTATTTCTGGGTTTTGTTTTTTAATTTTTTATTAAAAGATGTACTGAAAAAGAAAGTGCTACAGAAAGGGAGAAGCAAAAAAGCAGGGCGGGGGAGGAGAGAGAGAGAGTCACTTCATAGAGCTCTTCCAGATAGATGACAGATATCCAAGCCCAGGCTCCTTCTCAGAGGTGTAAATACAGCATGCACTTCTGAAGCTCCATGGAGTTATCCTTAATTTACACTGGAGTTTGAGCAGTCCTAGCTGGCAGAATTGCTGCAGCAGAGCAGGATAAATGAGGGAACAGGGAGGCTGCAGCAAGATTAGAAAATAAGTCTGTCCTGAAACGGGAGATTAAAACAAATTCATGCAGGGTTTAGAAACTTGTGGCAGGATCAGTGTTTTGCACAGTGCTGTGGCCAAGCAAGCTGAGCTGGGATCCCTCCTTTTCACTTGCTGTGGGCAACAGACCATGCAGAAACCCTCTCTCCCCTTCAGGCTGTTGATGTGGTGCCCAAAAAGCTCTGGTGTGGGGTCTCACACCACAGAGGGTTAAAGTGCTGTAGTTTCTGAGGCAGTCCTGTGTTCATCCTTCTCTGTGGGCTGCAGTGGTGCTCATTAGAAGCAATTAATCTTCAGTGCTGTGCTCTCCTGTCAGCTCATGCTGCTGTCATGGGTAAACTCATCCGTAAGGAAGCAGCTGGGCATCCCACACTAACCAACATCTCCTCTGATGTCTCACTTTGCTCTCATCTCTCACAGGTGGTTTGGGTAAATATGTGCAGGGACATAATACCTTAATGACATTCAGCTAGGCCTCACAAATGAGGGAAACCTGGACAGCTTCTGCTGCTGTTGCAAATTGAAGTTTGACACCGAATTAGAAGCAGTTTGAGAGATGTGAGCCATTCCCCTGTGCCTGGGAGCTTTGCAATCACTCTAAGAGGGCTAAAGAGGAATCTGCACTGATTTGGGAAGTGTTCTCTGAGAGGTCTGTTCCTTAACATTAGTGCCAGCTGTATATGATGCAAACCATTGCCATACATCTCCAGAGACCTCTCTTCATGGACAAATGTCACCAATCGTTGGCATCCCACAGAAGTTACTACTCAGCCAGGTCAGAGGAGTTTTTAACACCCTCCTGCCACATGCAGTATTCTTTGGCCTTTGTATAAAACCACTTTCTGTGCAGGGTTATGGCTGATATAAAGCAGCTTGACCTAAGGACTTCACTGCCGGTTTTGGAGGTGGCACTGTCTGTCCAGCAGCTCCCAGCACACAGGCTGCCCATTGCAAGGCAGCTGCCAGTAGCTAGCCAAGGACCACAGCAGGACTCAGTCTAAATATTTTTCTCTCATCTAGTGACTGATCACCTAATTTGTAATGCAAATCACAAATGTCACATGAGACACCACACTTATTTCTACAACAAGCCTTAGTTCTCCTGAACACCACAGAAACCCATCACAAAGCATGCAGGAGACTGGGAAAATATCATTTGGGAAAAGGCTAAATCTACTTGCCCTGGGTCAAAAAAGTTGATGATACTATCATGCAAAAATACATGTCCCCAATTAACCTGCCCCACCAGAGACCCAGGGAATTGTGGTATTCATTGTTTGACTTGCCAGCCAGGACTTCAATTTCTCATTTCCACCAAACAAAATTATTTTTTCTTAGAGTCTGTGTTCACCCAGCTTGCAAGCCATTGATGAGCAACTGCATTGGATGTAAAGGCTACAGAAACTCAGGTATGAGGACCCTGTTGTATGACAAAGTAACTTTGCCAGCATTATGAATCTAGCTAGAGGTGACCTGTGGCCATAGGAGCTTCCACCCCAGAGAACCTGGGGGAGGTGACTCAGTAGTTCCTGGCATAACTGTGCCCTGTGTAAGAGCTAGGAGTGGTAACCCTCAGACTGGCACCTACACAACTCTAGTTTGTCCTACAGCCCTACATGCTTTCTTGGTCCAGTCTCTTTTTAAGTTTTGATGCATTTCAAGTGCATTTTTGAGATAAATTCACACAGAATTAATTAATGCCATGTTAATGAAACACATTGCTGCCCTGCCATGCTGCCAGCTCTGCTCCTGCTGCTGTTTCTTAGCTGAGCAGGAAGAGCACACATGCCACCGTGTCTCCTACTTGTCAAAGGCAGAAAAACATCCTTTTGCATAAAACTATTTTGACTTGTAGCTGATTTGTTAAACACGTTCAAGTACTGAACACTAATTAATAAATGTCCCTGCAGAGCGCAGGCGGAACCCATAGCCCAGGAGGAAGTGTCAGGGAATGGTTTTGGCAGCGTTTCCTTCCTCCCCTGCAGCCAGGAGCCAGACCCCGGGAGCTGAGTCAGGGCAGCTGGCAAGGCAGGAGGGATGGCAGACGCGGGCAGACCGACTCTGTGTTCAAGCTGCCGTCTCCTGCCTTGCTAAGGCGGTCACTCCCTCTGAGGGATGCTCTTCCCAAGGTCGTGGCTGTGCCGCTGCCTTCTCCTAACGCTGCCAGAGTCCTGCACTCTGCACGCCCATTCCCACACATCTCCAAGGGGTGTAGGCAGAGAAGAAATCTTCGGAGAGTGGGGAGGAGTTCAAATGCTTGTTGGGCGGAGGCTGCAGAAAGAGGTATGGTGGGTAATTAATAATGGATTTTGCAATGGGGAAAAAGAGTTTCTAAATGTGGAAAAAAATGCCCATCTAGTTAAACCCTTCTTAGTTTGGGGCTCTTCTGCCTGCTTGGGGCTAAATTCCCGCTCCTGCAATTTGTGTACAGGTAGCAGTCCCGTGCAGTGTGTTTTGTCTTTAGGATCAGTACTGAACATGGGGCCAGGAAGAGACTGAGTTTTTCACGCTGAATCTTCCCACTTCTTTTTTCAATTAATGCAGCTTGTTATAAATACGGCAAGGAGACAGACTCCTTTTTAATGCCTTTATTGAGGAACAGCTTGGGGAGGGGGCCCGAGGAGTCGCGCACACCGCCACTGCTCCCAGAAACGACGCGTAGGAGGAGGAGAACAGCTTTGTCGGGTGGCAGAGCTAAGGCTTCCGTCCTCACGAAGACACCGGTTGGCTCAAATGTCTAGGGCTTCCATTGTAGGCAAGTTCTGTTAGGTTATGGCGACACAGCCTAAGAAGTGAAAATGGACCAGGAAGATAGTCCAACTTCTTCCCTACTGGAATGTGTTGTTTTTTTCTTAAATTTTTAGGTTGTCTCGTTGTTTTTAGGGTTTTTTTTTTCCCCAAGGGTCCTTGCTCGGTCCCTATTTGCATACCTCCTTTGCATACGGTTTTGCACAATCTCACTTGCTAGCTTGGGAAGCAGTGGAGGTGACCCGACGCGAAAGGGGATACAAATACAGGGTAGGGAAGGAGCAACTAGGGGTAAGAACAATTAACAAATGCCAACAGTTAGGTAACATTGGTTAACGAACAATTAGTAATTAACATTTACCACACAGCTCTTGCCATTGTCTTCCTGCAGCTGTTGAGGAAGAGTCTGGAATGAGTCATGGCACTCTCCAGTTGTCCTTTCCAATGTCCAGCCTGGCTGTTCGTGCTTTGCAAGGCATGCAGAGGAATAGGCAGCCCAGGTGCACAGAGGGGGCTGAACCCTTTCCTGGGGGCAGCTCCCATCCCATTCTGGCCCGCTGACAACAGCACCTCATGCGTGGGAGAGGCTTTGCTGGGGTGGTTTGCAAGGGTGGCTAAGTGATGGGCCCTCTGCCTGGTGGCTCTGCAGGGCTGTGGCTTCTCCCTAAAGTGCTGGAGGGAAACTGCCCTGCCAAGCCACACAGAGCCTTCCATTTTGCCAAGGGTGCAGTGCAGGACCAGGAGGGAGGAAGATGCAAAGGGAAAGCCATTGGGTGGAGGAAATACAACAATTTGCCTCTCTACTGCTAGTAAGTCTGCCTAAGTGCTATGTCTGATTGATTCTGCTTGAATCAGTGGGTTATGCTTAGAAATCAGTTGTAATGCAAATCCAGAAGAATGCAGCTTTCTGGTGGTACCCCAGGGACTGCCAGCTCCTTCTTGGCTTGCAACAGAATGGATTTTACTAATATCCATGCTGGGCCAAATTCTTCTCTCAGCTTAAGCCACTCTTGTCCAATTATTCCTCAGATCACTTTTTTCCCCCCTATAATCTCAACAGTCTTCCAAGAAGTGCTGAACTTGTGTGGGGTTTTCTTTTGCCCCTCAAGCCCTGGGTTATCTGGTTTTAGAGCTGTGGAATGCTGCATTGAGCCTGCTTCGATGGGCCTACTGCAGACAGACGTCCCTGTCCTGTGCTCATGGGCTGTAAACTTGCCTGACAAACAAAAAACTGGAGAAATTAGAGTAGCCTGGCCATTATCTGTTGATTTCCATGATAAAGGAGCACCATAAACCATGCAGTATTACAGTGATGTAACCTAGCCCTGTACCCACAGGCAGAATTCGGCCCTCTGTGTCCTGGCACAGGAGGTGCAGGAAAGCCATGAAAGTAGTTCCATCAGGGTAAGTGCATTGATTTCATGTTCTGAAATATAATTCTCAGTGTTAAAATGCATGAACATTTTACACTAAAATCTATGATTTCCTCTGAATTCTCTTCTTTTTTGCCTTCTGCATTTGAGCTTTTGTTAGTCAGTTGATACACAGCATTTTATGGCCTGTCTTTTGTGCAGTAGCCTTTCAGCTGTCATGCTCTGATCACATTCAGCCTAGATGTGTAGAGCATTTATTGTTTGCTTTGGGAGTTTTTAAATGCACGTTTCATTTAATATTCAGCTTTCCTTGCCATTTGTCAGCAAGATCAACATCCTGTTGAATTTCACTCTGGGCAACCTCAGTGCATCAGCTATGGTTCCATGTCTTGTTTCAACAAAAGCTGCAAATAGGCCATAGGATAGTTTATGTCAGTCAAGTGTAAAAGTGAAGACAACAGAGGTCTAAATTCAGACTATAATGGAAATTACCCTCTTTCTTCTTTCCTTCTCAGGTTCTGACCTGCTTTCTCCACTCTGTCTCATCTATAGTAAATGCCTTGAGCTCCATCTAATGGTGTCCTGTCAAGGGGAAACAAGAATTATGTTTGCTTTCTTCCCTTGTTTATGCTGCATGGAGCAGGCCTAAGATGTTTCTCCCTCTTTATCCAATAATATCCCCTTGCTTTCTTTTTATAATAACTCCAGGGCTTCTCTAATAGACTTGCTGGATAACTGGCATAATACAGATATATCTGAAATCTGCTTTGCTGAGAGGAGTAACAGTTTCTCATTAAGACTATTAATGTCCTTCGGGGACTTTTATTCTGTTTCACTGAAATGCCTACAAATATGTCTCAAATATGTCTCATGCAAATATGACTCATGTCAAATGGTTACAAAATTCTGCCATCTTGCCCAGCTAAGAGATAGGCAAGCACTATATGAGACAATCTGCAAATTCTTCAGCAAAAATAGTGAAAGCCAAAGTTGACACTTTGCATACATTTTTTCTTTTAGAGCTGTAAGAAGCAGTCCTAATCCTCCTATGCCTTGTTTTTATATAGAAATAAAAGCACAAGCAAGAGCACAAGACATTTTTTTGTTTTGTTTTGTTTTGTTTCATTTTCCTTGGTAGGTCACTGCTAACAGAGCATTTTTAATAATCTCAGCAACTGCTACTGAATCCTAACCTCATTTGGAATCTCTTCAGAGCACACATACCAGGTTGACAAAGCTGTTTTCAGAGAGACTGGTTTGCCTTTGGTTATTTCAGCTGAGATTGCCATAGGGCCAGAAGAAGCACCAGCAAACTGATCAGCCACTGGCATTGCTTTCAAGAATACTTCATTACTCTGGAACAGCAGCATCAAATGCTATAAACTTCCTGAGATTGCTGGTGTGTTGGCCATGGCATTAGCAATTGCTTTATGTGGGCAGTGACTTCCAGAAACACTTTTTCTCCTTCTCTTTCCCTCTTAGCATTTTCTGAAGTTTCCTCTTTCCAACACCCGTATGCACCTCTAGGGCTCACAGCACAGATCTTCCCTAGTGTTTGTTTCCTCTTCTGCACATTCCTGCCTCTTATTTCAAGGGGAAATGATGCTCTTTTGAAAGCCCTTGGAAGTGGCTTCCTTTTTGCTACAGACAGTGTAAATTTGCCATATTTCCCCCATAGTAGGGCTCCAGACCAACTTGTCAGTTGTTCTTGCAGGATCGATTACTCCAGGACAGAAGGTATAATTGGGCAAATAAATTGACATTGAGAACAGTCATTAACATCCTGGCTGTGAAATACCCTGACATTTCTACAACTTTTTTTTTCCCAGAGTTTGTAATTTAAATATTAAGCAAACTGTATTCAGATAGGAAGGGAGGAATAATGGGGAAGGAGGAAGACGGATGGATGATCAAGGCATAGATCTTTACAGTGATTAATTTAACACCATGTGCTTGTGTGGATGCGTTACAGGACTTTCTATGACCTCCTCTCTCTGTATTTCTGTACACTCTTCCTGTATTTCACTCCTGGGTTCTTCCTCAAAAGTGAGTGCTGCCAGTGTTGCTGTAGTCTCCCTTCTGTAAAACATCCATTTTCACAAAAGTTTTATTCTTTAATTAGAGAAAAGAGGTTTCCTTCCTGGAGGAACAGGATTTTATCCTCATCACAGAGCTTTTACTACTCTGTAATACACAGTAATCATCTAGTATCTCTCTTCTTTATCCATAAAATGAAAACATTACCATCCCCATCTGTCAAAGATTACATGAAACATCCATTCTTCCAAGAGTGTCATGGAGATCCACATTTCCTTTCATATAAGCACTGCTGCCTCTTCTTTCCTACCTCCTGATCCAGAGCAGCAGCCTTGAAGAACATATCAGCAGATATTCATACCTTAGTGATTCATCCTCACATGAAGGAAAATACATATATAAGCATATACTTGCAGAGGGATTTCCACAAGTCATTGTAGTCAGTATCTGAATAATATTTTAGAGCCATGAAAAGGAAGCTGATTTTAAGGAACCACAATAATTTCAAATTCGGGGCTGTATCCCAACAAATAGATCATATGCCTGCACTCCTGTGTTCTTTTCCCCAAATGTTTTGGATTCTCTCAGCTCAAAATCTTGCTTGGTGTCTTTTCCATGGTGGCTGTCAGTGGTCTATTAATTCTAGCAGCTCCAGGGAAAATTCTATCTGTGTCTTCCTGAAGCTACACAGCATATAATTTGTTCTCATCTACATAATCCATCTGTCCCCAATCTGAGAGGTACCAGGTACTAGGTGCCAGGGAGCATGGGCTCAGGGAGCTGCTCTGAAAGGCATGGACAATAACCTTGCATAATTACTGGCTTTTTTTCTTAGTATCTGATTAAATTAATGTGATTCCGTGCATGAGTCATGCAACGAATGTCTCTTTAATGTACATCTTCTGGCGCCTGTTTCTGAGACACGATGGATATCAGTAAACGTAATTACAGGTGCTTGGTTCATCCCAGAATCTCATCAGAAGCAGTGTGATAATTCATTGGTGTGGTCAGAAACCATGCGCAGTGCCTCTTTGCCTCTGAGCATGGAGTAGGCTCTGGCCCATGGGTGCCAATCCTCCAGGTTTCTCCATCCTGAGGACTTCAGCAACAGCTAAACAAGAGGCAACCATCAGCTCAGACAGGGAAACCTCCAAGGGAGACTGTCCTGCTTGTTGGAATGCTGTGGGGAGGTATCCAAGCTCACCAGCACTAACAGCTTTCCTGGATCCAGCTCTCTCTTTCCTGTCACAGGAGCATTGGCAGCCCCCAGCAGATCTGCTCTGCTTCATAGGTCTGACTTTGGACTCAGATTTCCTTATCAGATCTCAAATACTGGAAAACCCGGTCTTTGTGGTGTGGCTTTTTTTAGGTATACTTTGTCATTTTTTCTCCCAAATAATCTTGATTTATTTGAATGTACAAACATCCAAATGGTCTAGAAGACCTGATGTGTGCCATCACCACCATGGCAACCTCTGGGTTAATTGTGGCAGGCATTTAATCAGATACCTACAGTGTATATGTCCATGGATGTGTTTGCACTGTGGAAACTCTCCCCACGCTGCTCAGAGCCTGGTGCTGCTGGATTACTTTTTATTTTAATCTAAAGATTCTTGATTTTTGGATGTTTACATTCAGGTGGGAAAAGCTATAGGTGGACATAAGGCTGAGGACAAATAGCAAAACTTGAGCACATCTAACATCTTAAATATTAGGAAAATATGCCAAGTTGCCCACCAGAATTATGCCTGTTGGACAACATTAAGGCCTTCCCTGCTAATACGTAACCCTCAGGGGTACTCTGTAAAAAGCAATCCAGACAGAAAGAAAGAGGATGTGTTCACTTCTCAGTTGACTGAAATTATTTTTGCTTCCCTTTATGATTTTTTTAGTTGCTGCTGCTTTAAAACTCTTTCTTTCCACAAGGACAAACCACATTTCTTTTCCAAAAATTGTTTGTCTCTACCACAGTGTTTCCACCACACCTAGAATTTCACAGTCTTATGTTTTAAGAGGATGGGGAGGACTCCGAGGCCAAGCTCTGCAGCAAATGAGTACTAACATCTCACCTCATTGTTCCTAGACTTTCTCTCTGCTCAAGTGAGCACGATGCTGCCTCGCTGAAAGAGTTTTGAAGTCTTTGCTTTGGAGAGACCCTGAAATGGTTCTGTGAAGTTGAAATGACAATTTTGTGTTGAAAATTTCCTTGCAGCTCACTGTTCTGCCAGAACAGGCATTGCTGGTTGCATGTCACTGAGGTCTGTGCTAATATTGTCTCTTCACTACTTCAGCCCTGGAGGGAAATGGATGCAAAGGAGACCAACAGAACTAGCATAGGAGACAAATACCAGGCAAACAATAGTTTGCAAGTTAAAAAGGCCACTGAGGGATCACACAAAAATAGGAGTAGATCTGCATGAAGTAAGTAACAAATACAAAATGCACCTAGCTATTAAGAAAAATGAAAAGCAAGTGAAGTTTCATCTGCATTTGAGGGTTCTTCTCCTGAAGAACCTAGCTCTCCTGGGAGAAATCAGCCCTCGAAGCCATGTGCTCTGGAGTATCCTCAGCTCACAGTTTCCTAGCTACAAGAACCAGCAAGGGATTAGGTTTGTAATCAAGCCTGTAGTTTGCAAGACTTTATTATCCATAAATGTTTGCATTTTTCTTGGTGAGAGGGAAATGCATCTGAAGCCTCTCCAGAACCTCCCTCATGATGCTTCAGCCATGCCCATGAGGCCACACAGGACCATGTCCTTAGGAGGTTACTAGGTCATTAAGATGTCAGTCTGCTAATGGACTCATTACCTCATGTGCCTCATAAGCAACACAGCTTCTGGTGCACAGCATCGGGGCCACCTCCTTCCCTTACTCCCTGTGTCCACCAGCTTGCAACACACCAGCATATCAGCTAACTGGGCTGATTTGAGGGTAATGGTTCTGTCTGGTCAGGGAGAGGGTGCACTTTTGACAGCAGGAGAATTTGTGGAGCTAAGAGCGAATTTTGTGGGCCACAATGTCACTTGAAGAGAGAAGACTGGCCTATTTCCAGAAATGAAGAGAAAAAGTAATTTTGAAAGGACAGGCTGGAGTTCAGAAGTGTTTGCATTTCAGTGCTCTCTTCAATGGATTGTGTAGGTTTGGGATATATCTGCACAGCTCCATGACAGAGGGTTCACATCATACATATGGGATTGTAATTCCAGATGCATCTCCAGAGTAAGCAAACTGGTTCCCTCCAAGATGAAACCCACAGCCAAGCGTTGGCTGGACTCATCCTTTTCCCTTAGGAGACCTGGCCCTGGGCAATACCACCTCGTGGTGGCAAACCTAGCAAATGGCTGTACTGTGCATCAGGATCTTCTTTTCCCCTCTTGGAGGGCAGAACACCCCCAAGTCTCCTCTTCCCACTTCTCCCATGGCTCCAGGTCACAAGTCACCTCTGCTCTGCTCTTGCCTTTCCTTGGAGGAATGCCAAGGAGACCTGCAGGGCACAGCATTGGCAGGAGGAGATGAGTGGGACCTGGCTGCATCCCCTACCCATTTCCACTGGGGCACATTTCAGCACTAGAAGGGAAGGGAGTGAAACCCCCAGGCCTCGGGCAGGGAAGAGGATAGAGGGGAACACAGGACTGTGTAGTGGTAGTAGCTCTCAACTAATAATACTTCTGGGTTTAGACATTTCATATTCTTTGGGTTGTGACATTTATCACAGTGTTGATACAAACCCCATCACCAAGGCCAGAAGTATTGCAGCAGCTTGAGATCACTGTGTAGGTGTGTTACTCCTGTTTTTTTTTTTTCATTTTTAGGATGGTTGTGCTACTGTTTTTGAGTCAACCTGCCCAAATTCAAGTTTCGCTGCTGCACCATGTGCCTGCTGGACTTCAGCCAATGCAGTGAGACATGACCAGTGCCTGTGTTTGTGCTTTGATTTTAGGAACTCTCTTTACCAGAGGGAAAACAGATGCTTTCCATCCAGACTAATCAGGGAAGAAGTTTTACCCAGGGGATGCATCTGTTTAAAGATAGTTTAAATGTAATCAAATTGGTCAAGTTTGAGGACCAGCAGAGCTCTGTTTGAGGGACAAAGCAAAGGGACAGAATAAAAATAATAAAATCTGTGCTCACATGAGATTCTGGGGACTGTGCTGTGCACTTTGCTACGAACTGAAATACCCAGAGGACAAAACAACAGCTGGGATTAAAACAAAGCTGGCATCAATCCAAAGTACCACTAAATCACATGGGATTATTACTTCACTAGAGATTTTACTGGTGTGGAAAGAAAAGAAAGTAGAAACTGATTTCTGCTAAACAGAGGAGTTAAGAGGAATCGCCAGCAAAACTAAGCCCTCATCCTGCAAAATCTCTACACAGTTTCTAACTGTGACATTAAAAGTGTATGAAGATCTAAATCCACTGTTTCCAAACAGGACTGGGGGCTGTCACGGGCTGCACCATTCCATAAGGGATTATTTTACTCCATGACATACATATAGGATGACATACAAAAGATAGGAAATAATCAAATGTGAATAGATTTCTTATCTACAAAATTTACTTTTCTATTTATACAGATGTTGAATGTGAGCACAAAGAAGAGCAGGCATTTGGCATGTTAGAGGAGAAAGGTGGAATAAGTGAGGAGGAAGGAACACATGGTAAAAAGATACAATATAAAAGAGAACCTTAAAAACAGTGGAACAGAAGTGTCAGAACAGTCCTTAAAATACCCTGGCTGATGGCTGTGATGAATGATGCAGAAACAGTGCTTGCTGTAATCAGGTGTCCATGAAGCATCCTCTTATAACCACATTCCCTGGGAGTCTTCAGTCTGGACCACTTACCAGAAACCAGCTTGTAGCTGGTACCATATGACAACAAATGTTTAACAACATCCTCTGAGAAATAAATTCGTGCAAAACACCAGTAAATATGCACTGATACCCAACAGCATCAAATCAGTGGGAAAACTGGGTTTGGTCATAGAGAAGAGGATAAAAGAGTAATTAGAAGTGGACCAGTACTGTCTCTCTCTGACTGGAGTCTGCTGGATGTCTGATGTGCTGCCTTGTCTCACTACTGAGGCTGGTACAACATTATTGACAATATATCTGAAGTAATTATTTTTAGAATGAAAGGCAAACTTTATATTTTAGAGGTTATTTAGTAAATCAGCTACTCTATGTAGGTTTTTGGTCACAGCTATAGTGGAATATGCCTTGGGCTTTGCTTTGCTAAGAGGAACAGATCAATCCCCAGCCACTCTTTCTTGCAAGGCTCCAGCACAAATGGTTCAAAGGAAAGTGTTAGTGCAGCCTGCATTGAACTGTGCACTAATTGAGCCTGCTGCAAGGCAGGCATATACAAAGTGGTTGCAAGGCAAGCATTGCGTGAGGAGGGGAATGAGTATTCTGGAGTGAGAGTAATCTGGCCACAGCCTCTGGCCCAGATTTTTGCTGAATTCATCTCCTGGCATCTGCTTAGAGCCAAAGTATTAGGAGTCCAAATGTCTGAGTAGGATATGGGAAGTGGATACTGTGAAAGCCTCCATTTGTGTCACTGCATTATCTCATTGTGACAGACACTTGAATGTAATGCCACTCATGAAATTCACACCAACTATTCCCATCTCAAGATTTCATATCATCTCTTGTGATGGTATCTGAGCCCTCTGCACAGTCAATACTACTTGGAAACTCTAGTATATAGGTGTAGTTAGTCCATGGATTTTTCCTCTCCTTGTGGTATAAGGGTTTATTGGGATAGTTGAGACAGAGATGGGATCACTCTGGTATAATTTAAAGTTTAATTTATTGTTACAGTCTCATGAAGGCTTGAGAACATCTTCACAGAGAAATGCAGAAGTCAGCCACAGTGCGTAAGTGATCACAAGACTACAGGTTCAAGGTCTTTTAAAGGTTAATTGTTCAATAGATAACTGCCATACACACATTGTTTCAACTTCCATACCCATAGGTAATTAAAATGGTGTTACATCCCTGCTGCACTGCAGACTTTTCCATCCAATCATGTACTGACATACAGTTCTGTATTCGTACATTTTAAACTTATTACTTTGTTTTATAAATACTTCTATATTTAAACTTCAAACTTCAAAACCTTCTACTGTCTAACTTAACACACTTCTTCTTAAACTATAGACCTACATTCTTGTTATAGTTCCCTAAATTTGGAAGCCTTTTCCACGGTCTCAGGTCAAATGCACACATTTCAAACTCAGAGTCTGTAGACACAAAGTCTTGAAGACTTTCTGTGCCTTGGATTCCAACATCTCCCCCTTCTTGTTGAAGAATTGAAACCTTATAAGCAAACAATGAAAATACAACAACAACAATAGGATTTTACCCCAGAAAAAGAAAGAGACATACAAGATACAAACAGAAAATTGAATTTCTCTCTAGAAAACAATTTACAGTTAATTGATTAGGCAGAAATCATAAAGAGAACATTAAAAGAAAGAGATTTCCACGTGACAGAAGAACAACTTGTGGCCATACCAGTCAGATATGGCAGACAGGGTGCAAATCCCAGGTGGTAACCTATAACTCATGACAAAATCAAAGATCTAAGGAAAGGAATTAGGGAAAGCGACTTGGGCTCTCCATATTTCAAACAATTATTGAAAACAATGTACAATAATTATAATTTAGTACCTTATAACTGTAGATACATTACTTCCATTATTTTAACAGATTCACTGTATATTCTGTAGAACTTAAAATAGTGAACACTTCTCAATAAATTATTAGAAAGGTACATCAGAAGTCCATGTGCATCGCTCACAATAGCCCATTAAACAAAAGATACTCCACACAACAGAGAACAAGATCAAGCAATGGACTTACCTTGAGAAGTGATTACAGATGTGATAAACTGGGATGTCCAATAAAGGTTGTAACAATTAAAATGTTCGAAAGATAAAATAATTAGTTGTGATAAGCACTGGTTATTGTTTCACTGTAGTGTTATCTGTGTTAGGAGTTGCCCTATGTTAATAATGTGATATGGTTCTTGTACTTGAAGATATATGGCCTGATTACCATAATTCCCCAAGATTGGATTTACAGAAAAAGTTTTGTGGGTAACACCCCTTACATCATTCATAAAAACCTTGAAAACTTTTTGAGCCAATAAAGGGAAGGGGAGTGCCCGAGACAGCCAATGGGAACAGACTGGTGTCAATCTGTAAAGCAGCCAATGGGATGGCAGATCCAAAATCGTGCAATCAGAAGGGACCATGAAACCCTATATGAGGAGGCGTCCTGAGCCTCTCGGGGTCGTTCTCTGTGTCGTTCCTGCGTCATCGGTGAGTGAAGCTGCTGCTCCACCTCGGACCCCTCTGCACCCCAGAGACGACCCAGCGCTGGACTAAGGATACTATCCGGTGATGCCCAGATGGACGGAAGGATTCCCTGAACTACGAGCCATCAAATCACTGATCCACGTGGCACCTGAGCCATCCCGTTGACACCCCCTTAGGCCTCAATAAAGCATTTCTAGAAAGATTTGGCCATTGTCCAGTCTCGTCCTTGACAGCTGGAGACTTGTCTGGGATCAGCCGTGCCCACCAAGGGACGTTGAGGGACAGGACTGCCGCTCGCCCCTTGTGAGCCTTTATGGGCTTCAGCATTGGTCCTGGATGCCAGAGTGAGACCTGGGTTTACCTCCAGCCGGTGAATATCATCCGGTAGCGGAGGGGAGGAGTGAGTGATTGTGAGTGTGTGTGAGACAGGGGCCGGCACCTCGGACCCCCGAAGCGAGTGTGGACCCCTGAGTACCGTGGTTCCGGATTCCCGTGAGGGGGCCAGCTGGAAAAAGGGGGAAGCAAGTGTGTAGGGAGTGCCTGAGTCACCTCCTGGGGAAGGGTGCTCCCCATCTCACCACACAGCTAGGGCATCCCGTAAGGCCTAGTGAACCCCTCCACCGCGGGGAGGAGTTTAGGCTTCAGGCCTGGTAGACGGCTACCGGACGATCACTGTACCTAGAGGCAGCAGGAGAGGAGTAGGGAGTCAAGGCCCCTTGTGAGGGCCCCCTGGGAAAGTAGAGGCCAAAGGCCCCTAGACGCTGAGACTATCCCTGTGAGGTAGTCAAGCCCCGCCTGAGGTGGAAGGTTGAAGGGAGTGCCTACTAGTTTTCTGGGCATGGGCTGATTCGAGTAGGCGCAAGAGTTTAGTCCTTCTCTCGCTAAAAAGGAAAAAGGGGCCCCAGATGCTGAGGTTGTCTTGGGAAGACAACCAAGCCTTGTCCGAGGTGGAAGGCAAAAGGGGGGCCTACTTGCTTTCTGGGCACGGGCAGATTCAAGTAGGCGCAGATTCAAGTTGGGCTTCTTCCCCAGTGGAAAGAAGAAAAAGGAAGCAAGGGAGGGATGCCTCCTATGGTTTAGAGCAGGCTGCGTGGGTCTCAGAGGCAGCGCCGCTGGGGGCCTAATAGAGCCCAGTGAGGACTTCAGACCCGGGCTACATCTGCAAAGGGCCCAAGAAGGAAGGGATTCAAGGCTCCTTGTGAGAGCACCCTGGGAGAGTTGGGAGAAGGTTAGGGAAGCAAGGCTCCTTGCGAGGGCCCCTGGGAAAGAGTAGTTGTAAGGACATTCAGTTTTTTTTACAGAGTTGCTTTAAGGGGATTAATTCGATTTTATTAAGCTAGTAATAAGTTTCAAAAGGTAAATTGATTTAATTTCTGCAAGTATTACCTAAGTTGCCTGTCTGTAAAATTACTTTCGAGTAAAGGCACGTTAGTCTTTGTTTAGATTTCAGAAAGGAGATTAAGGAGGATGGGCCAGTGTTATGGTTCACAAGGGAAGGCTCTGACAAAGAAAGGGATTAAAAACCTTCCTCCAAAGAGCCCCCTGGGTGAGTTGTTAGATATATGGGACCAGTGGGAGATCACGAAGGCACTCAACCCGGTCAAGATGGTATATTAGTGCTCCCAGAAATGGCCAAAAGCAAAGCTTCCTAGAAAAACTGTCCGATGGCCCTGGTACAGGAGCAAGGAGCAGTGGGTGGTTAATTTGTTAAGTGGGCACTTAAACCGTCAGGAAGATCCGGATGAAAGTGAGCTAACATATGTAGAATGTTGGAGAAAATGTATAACTAGAAAGGAAGAAACTAAGGTGTATAAACTAAGAGGAGAAAAGCAAAAGCCAAAAATAAGAGATGAGGAAAAGGAAATAACACCCAAGCCATGGGATCCTTTAGAATACTTACCCCCACCTCTTCCTCCTCTTGTCCTACAACCCCCTCAGTCAGATAGTCAGCCCTCTTCATCTTACCAACCTACCAGTGTCCTAGTTCCACCTATTTCGCCCAATGTACCAGTACCTCCACTAATGCCATTCCCCAGAACACCTGGGAAACCTGGTACTCTGTCTCTCCCAGTTACCTCGCCAGTACCCTGCATTTATCCACCAGCAGAAACCGCATTCCCAAGAAAAGAAGTAGATCAAATCTCATCACCCTAAGTAAAATCAGACTCAGAAAGAATACCTGAACCGAGTCAAAATAGTGACCAGAATATGAAAAATGAAGGTCCCTACTTAAATACCCAAGCCCGACAGACTAGTGCAAAAATAGAAAAGCTATTCCCTTTGCGACAGGTTCCTATGGCAGGAGCAATAGGAGGGATTGGATTTGTGAACGTGCCACTGACAATGGTCGAAGTTTGGTCCTTTAAAAAGGAATTGAGAAACCTAGTGGAGGATCCCATTGGTGTATCTCTCCAAGTTGACCAATTCCTAGGGCCAAACACGTTTACATGGACTGAGCTACAATGCATTCTAAAGACCTTATTCACCCCTGAAGAAATAAGGCTGATAAGGCAAGCAGGGATTAGAATCTGGGAAAGGGAGAATAGGATGGGCCCTGATGGGGAACAAAAACTCCCAGTCACCGATCCAGGGTGGGATCCTAACCAGGCAGATGATAGAGAAAGGATGCAAGAACAGAGGTCTTTAGTGGTGAGAGGTATACGTGAGGCCATCCCTAAAACCGCAAATACCAAATCGGCCTTTGATGCAAACCAAGAAAAGGATGAAGCCCCAGGGATGTGGCTAAACAGGTTAAAGAAAAATTTTCAGACTCAGTCCAACATAGACCCAAAGAGTCCAGAAGGGCAAGTTTTACTAAAAGTCTAATTTGTCACAAAGGTCTGGCCTGATATCAGAAGGAAAATTGAAAAATTGGATGACTGGCAGGAAAAAGGATTAAACGAACTGTTAAGGGAGGCTATTAATGTGTACCTCCTTAGAGACGAAGAGAAGGCAAAGATGAAAGCAAGGGTTATGTTAGCAGTAGCTAGGGAGGGGATGAAGAATGAAATCAGAGAACCAAGGCCGGAATATCATGTCAGAAAGCCACCATCAGAAAGCAGAAATAATCAGAAAAATGAATTAACTATGAATAGAGAGGGAAACATCCCCACATGTTACTATTGTGGGAAAGAGGGACATATTAAGAGAAATTGCAAACAACGAGAGATTGATGATCTGATACATGAGGAACAACTTAAACAAGAAAAAGCATTGAACCATTAGGGGTGTCAGGGGCTCTACGCTCTGGAAGAAACTGATTACAACAGCTCAGAGCCCCACGTAAATTTAGAAATAGGCCCCCAGAGGAAAGAAATAGAGTTCTTAATTGATACAGGGGCAGATAGATCTTGTCTAACCAAGCTCCCCAAAGGGGTCTCATTAAGCAAAGAGAGTTGTAAGGTCAAAGGAGCCAAAGGGGAGTGTCAGGACTACTANTCACAATGCTCTATAACCTTGTATTAATTTTCTACATAAGATTATATTGCTACACTAGAAGATTTTCCCTAACTTCACCAAATGCTGAGTGCATGTTTTGTTTGTTAAGGCACCTATGTTTTAGCTTAAAAAGCCTTTGTTTAAACTACAGACTCTTCTTTGTGTTTTGTATTTCTGCTGTTTCTGCTTTTGGCCCTTGACCGGTCTGTTCCCAGATTTGAAGCTCAAACTTCAATTCCTGTTCAATGACATCTCTATCCCATAGTTTTCCCACGTCTGCATGTTTCCTCTCAACGTTAGCATACAGATGAGCAGAATTATATGGATTTTCAATCTGACTCAGAATTCGCTACAAACCCACTCCTCACATCGAGCCCTTTGAGACCCAAGTCATAGAGAAGGTTCAAGTAAAAGGAAATTCAAAAGCATATGTCTCAACATTTCAATACATCCCAAACTTAGGATGTAATTTAATCCAAAGAGACCTACAATTAAAGTTAAATATTGGAATCATACCGATGGAAGGGAAAATGAGAGCAAAAATTATGGTCCTTTCAGAGGAGGATGTAGAGAAAATAGACCCACGAGTATGGGCAAAGGGAAGAAGATGGGGATTGTTAAACATACCTCCAATCAAAGTAGAGATCAAGCAGGACGCTCTCCCAGTTCAAATCAAACAATATCCTCTCTCTCCTGAGGGCCGAAAAGGATTGACACCAGTCATCCGGGGATTACTGGAGGAAGGTGTCTTAGAACCGTGCATGTCCCAAAACAACACCCCGATATTGGCTATTAGAAAGACAGATGGAAATTATAGATTGGTTCAAGGTCTAAGAGAACAAAATCACTCTTTCGAGATATCCAGTGGTCCCCAATCCATGTACATTACTAAGTCAAATTCCTTGGGAACATTCTTGGTTCACGGTTATTGATTTAAAGGATGCCTTCTGGGCCTGTCCGTTATCGGAAGAGAGTAGAAGGTTGTTTGCATTCGAATGGGAAGATCCGATAACTCAGAGAAAACAACAACTCAGGTGGACCCATCTTCCTCAGGGGTTCACTGAATCTCCGAACCTTTTTGGGCAGGCTCTGGAGCAACGTATGAAGTCGTTTGTACCAATAGGAAAATTAAAAATTCTGCAATATGTAGATGATTTGTTGATATCAGGGACAGAACAAGGAGAAGTAAGGGAAAACAGTGTTAGATTGCTAAATTTTCTAGGGGAACAAGGATTAAAAGTATCAAAAAGCAAGTTACAATTTGTAGAACCTGAAGTAAAATATTAGGACATATAATTGGTGGAGGGTACAAACAACTGAGCCCCAAGAGGATAATGGGGATTCTGTCAATCCCACCTCCAAGAACAAAAAGGGGTATCAGAAAAATTTTAGGATTAATTGGCTATTGCAGATTGTGGATAAATGGATACATCAAATTTGTCAAATTCCCATACGAAAAATTAGTAGATGATGAACCTGTGACTTGGACCTCAGAGGACATGAGGGATTTTCAACATCTAAAATGGCAGTTTATTACTGCTCCAGTGCTAAGTCTGCCGAACCTTCAAAAACCATTTGACCTGTTTATAAATGTAGAGGAAGGAGTGGCTCATGGAGTTATTACTCAGGATTGGAGTGGTGTCCGGAAACCTGTAGCATTTCTATCAAAGACCTTAGACCCGGTAGCCAGAGGATGGCCGGCATGTGTGCAAGCTATTGCAGCGGCATCTGTGTTGTTGGAAGATGCACAAAAGCTGACCTTGGGGGGAAAAATCAAATTGCAGACCCCTCATGATTTATGGGTGGTGTTGAATCAGAAAGCCTCTCAATGGATGACTGATAATAGGATCCTAAAATGTGAACTAGCCCTGATGCATGCTGAGCTATTAGAGATTACCATCTCTAGATGTACAAACCCAGCGCAGTTTATGATGGGTAACCCAGAATCTGTAAAGGAATTAGAACATGATTGTGTAGAGTTAATTGCAATGCAAACTAAAATTAGGGACGATTTGGAAGAAGACCCCTTACCATATGGAAGGGTCCTACTCACTGATGGGTCCTCTCTGGTGGTAATGGGAAAACTGATGTCTGGGTATGCTATAATTGAGAATAAACAAATCAAAGAACAAGGAAAATTACCAAATAATTGGTCAGCTCAAATTTGTGAAATTTATGCAGTAAAAAGAGGATTAGACTTACTGGAGAATGATATAGGAGCTATTTATACAGATTCAAGGTATGCCTTTGGGATATTTCATACTTTTGGAAAAATTTGGCAGGAGAGGGGCTATCTGAACTCCAAGGGGAAGGAAGTTGTCCATGAGGCGCTAATCAGACAATTACTAGAGTCTCTTAAAAAACCTAAAGAGATTGCAATAGTCCATATGAGAGGCCATCAGAAAAGCAGCACCCTGAAGCCCAAGGGAACCAGCTAGCTGATGCAGCTGCAAAACAAAGAGCCATGGGGGAGGGAGAACTGGTAACAATTCTGAGAGCAGAAACAGAACAAGAAGACCAAAATCAGAAAAGGATCCCTATCTTTTCCCAACATGAGCAAGAAAAGTTGAGGCAAAGTGTGGAAATGCAGACAGGAGATGGGAAATGGTGGACGGTAGAGGGGAGACAAATCTTAAATAAAGCATTAGCCCGGAATATTCTCGAAGAGCTACACCAACAAAGCCATTGGGGGGTACAGGGAATGTGTGACCATTTCCAAAGGTTTTATATGTGTGTGGGAATATTTGAGATAGCCCGGCTAATAACCAAGGGATGTCTGACCTGCCAGAAGGTAAACAGGAAGTCAGTGAGGGAGCCTATAGTGGGGGGAAGGGAATTGGCCACCCGACCCTTTAAGAGTGTGCAAATTGATTTTACTGAACTCCCCCATGTGCAAGGGTATAGTCATCTATTAGTTATTGTGGATCATCTCACTCATTGGGTTGAAGCTTTCCCCACCAGAAATGAGACCGCACAAACTGATTAAAAACACTCCTAGAAGAGGTTATACCTAGATATGGGATCATTAATAGGATAGATTTGGATCAAGGACCCCAATTTACTGCTAACATCTTACAACAAGCCACCTGAGCCCTGGGGATCACATGGGAACTACATACCCCATGGCATCCCCAGAGTTTGGGTCGAGTGGAACGGATGAATCAGACCCTAAAAGCCACATTGACAAAATTGGTAATTGAAACTATGTTAAACTGGGTTAAGGCTCTGCCTTTGGCATTATTATGAGTCAGAACTTGTCCTTGATCCAACATAGGAATATCTCCATATGAAATTATGTATGGACTGCCATTCCTTCAAACTCCCTATCCCTATTCCTTCAAAATCCCTGATCATCTAAAAAGACAAATAATAGCTCAAGAGTATGTAAAAATCATAACATCCAATCTTGAGAAACTAAGAGAAAAAGGGTATCTCCCACAAACTGCCCCCCACCATGAACCCATGCATAACCTTAATCCAGGAGAATGGGTGTTGATAAAAGTATGGAAAGATACCCCCTTAACTAATCGCTATAAAGGTCCTTTTCAGATCCTTCTTACCACCAACAGTGCTGTACAAATTAAAGAGAAAGGGTGGACCCACATCTCATGTGTTAAGGTGCCAGTGTCACCTCCTAAAGACTCACACTGGACAGTAACTGAGCAGAAAGACCTGAAACTTACCTTAAAACGGACACCTCTATCAACAGCCACATCCTAAGAGACCTCCTGTCACAGACTGTGCTGTTATAGTTCCCGAAGTTCAATCCCTTACCCAGTTTAGTGTTCTCTGTTACTGTGAATAGCTTAAGTTGTTACTAACATTACAATATAACAGCTTTCCAATACTGTTTCTGAAGGACACTTCCCGGAGAACCCAAAGTTACAAGTCAAAATTTGAAAAAGTGAAATTGGACACTGCTGAGCCAAAAATAAAGAAGCACGAGAGGCAAGGGCAGAAAACACTCAGCAAGCCAAGATGGGCAAACAGCTAGCTGCTACTGGACTCTTGTGGCTCATGGTAGTAGTAAATACACCACCTGGAAGAGGGACTTCCTGCAGTTTGTGCTACTACTCTATACATAGAGGAGATAAAACTGGCTCATTGCTCAGGGTTCACACCACCCTAGACCCGCAGTGCTTCAACAGTTCCCAGTTAAAGACTTGCAAAGAGGGAAAAGACCTCTATTGGCTAGCCCGAGTTGAGGTGACTGATGACCAAAGGTTGTCTGGGGAGTGTCCTACAGAAAAGAAATGGGTTTGTTTTGACCATAAAAAGAGTAAGGATCTAAAGGATATGGTGAAGGAGAGAGAAAGAACCCCAGAGGATCATGAAGACCGATCAAATGACACACCTGAAATAGGAGAAAACACGTTTATTAATACGGTAGAGAGAATCTCTTATGAATTTAAGTTGAAAAACTGTTGGGTGTGTGAAGGGACCAAGATAGGCAAGGTCTGGCCATGGGAAGGGATAGGGTTAGACCCACTGGAAATCCTGAAATGGAGAAGCACCCAGAAGGACATGTTGATAAACAGGAGAAGGGAAGGAAAATGGAAATTATGGTCATCCATCATTAGACAAGAATATATATTAAGAGAAGGGAGGATGTATTCCATATGTGGGAGAACTTCCTTGTAAAAGATACTTAGCAGTTAATGACTCCCAAATTGAATGGGTTCCGGAGGAACCTGACTCTTACTGGTCCCCAATCCAACCTATACACTCACAGACAGTAATTAAGACAGCTTTTTATACTGTTAATACAAAAGGGAAGAAACCTAAATGTGTCTATAATAGTTATTACCAACTATATGAATGTATAGAAAAGAATATCAATCCATACCAAGCCATCCCCAAAATATTGGGAAAATGTCACCAACCAAACTGAGGGGTTTTGGGAAGCTCCTGAGGGATTGTTCTGGATCTGTGGACGGACTGTCTATGTCAAACTACCAAAGAATTGGAGGTGTAGCTGTACCCTAGCGGCAATCAAACCCTCATTCTTCCTTTTACCAATAGAGGCTACAGCTAACCTGGGGGGTTTCACTCTATGATGACTTAGCTCGGAAGAAAAGAAGTCCAATAGAGGGCCCACAGAAGTGGGGAGGTAAGATCTGGACCCCAGAAGAAATTATGGAAACCTACGGGCCAGCCACCTGGGCCCAGGACAGATCCTGGGGCTACTGGACTCTGATATATATGCTAAATAGAATAATTCGCCTTCAGGCTACCTTAGAGATTTTTTTCTAACCAAACCATGAAATCGATTGACATCTTGAAAAGACAGCAATACCAAGCTAGGTTGGTTATATACCAAATTAGATTGGCAGTTGATTACTTATTAACTGAAGAAGGCGGGATTTATGGTAAATTTAATTCATCAGAATGTTATTTGGAAATTGATGATCAGAGCCGAGTAGTCAAAAATATTACCCAAAATTTGAGAAAACTAACCCATGTTGGGATTCAAAAATGGACCCCCATGTTCGCTGGAGCCTCAGATTGGTGGGATAGTCTTTGGAGCTGGAAGGGCAGACGGTGGAATAAAGTAGGTTTCTTCATCTTATGTGGAATAGCTGGAGTTATTTTTCTCCCCTGTCTAATTCCATTCATAATCCAGATTGTAACCACTGCAGTACAGACCACCATGATGACCCCTGGGGGCATGACCAAGAAGGAGGCTGAGAAAATCATGATAATAGTAAATGATGACATGGATGCTAAACTGATGTTACAACAGTATTGGAAACTCAAAAAGATTTATGAACAAGACCAGTTCGAAGATTACGTGGATGCAGGTTGAAACCTGATCCAATTAAAAGAGGGGGGATGTCCAACTGGGATGTCCAGTAAAGGTTGTAACAATTAAAATGTTCGAAAGATAAAATAATTAGTTGTGATAAGCACTGGTTATTGTTTCACTGTAGTGTTATCTGTGTTAGGAGTTGCCCTATGTTAATAATGTGATATGGTTCTTGTACTCGAAGATATATGGCCTGATTACCATAATTCCTCAAGATTGGATTTACAGAAAAAGTTTTGTGGGTAACACCCCTTACATCATTCATAAAAACCTTGAAAACTTTTTGAGCCAATAAAGGGAAGGGGAGTGCCCGAGACAGCCAATGGGAACAGACTGGTGTCAATCTGTAAAGCAGCCAATGGGATGGCAGATCCAAAATCGTGCAATCAGAAGGGACCATGAAACCCTATATGAGGAGGCGTCCTGAGCCTCTCGGGGTCGTTCTCTGTGTCGTTCCTGCGTCATCAGTGAGTGAAGCTGCTGCTCCACCTTGGACCCCTCTGCACCCCAGAGATGACCCAGCGCTGGACTAAGGATACTATCCGGTGATGCCCAGATGGACGGAAGGATCCCCTGAACTACGAGCCATCAAATCACTGATCCACGTGGCACCTGAGCCATCCCGTTGACACCCCCTTAGGCCTCAATAAAGCATTTATAGAGAGATTTGGCCATTGTCCAGTCTTGTCCTTGACAACAGATATCAAAGATACAACTTGACAGGCAATCCTACAGGGTCAGCCAACAAGAAATCCTGAAAGAGTATTGTATAGAGGTGAAGCAAAGACCATCAGAGCCATTCACTTAATTTGTAGACTGCCTCACACAAGTAATAGAGAGGCAATGTGAGGATGACCTAACACATCCTCATCTGCTTAGAAGCCTTACCTTTACTAATGCCAATGAGAAATACAAACAAGTCATCAAAGCTTTGCCTGATTCACAGCCCACCTAATCTCAGATGATAAAAACCTACAACAAATGAGGTACTTCTCAGCACACTGCAATGACACAAACAGACATATTGAGAGAGAAACTTAAAAACCTTTCGCAGCTTGTGATGAAGCAACAGACCAAAAACTTGTAAAAGCCATTACAGCTCTCAATATAGCCCCTCAAAAAGATAGCTCCACAACAATACTGACGACAAAGATCACCAGAAGATCATGTGAATATAAATATAAAACGTGTGGGCATATAATGAAAAATTGTCCAGAACCCACAAAAAGCAAACAGCCACAAAATCGCAAAATTGCTCAGTTTTTCAGCTTTTTTTCTTCTCTTTTAAATCCTTCTCTTATTGATGAGCTGGTTTTACTGTGTAGTTATGCTCCTAACAGAGAATAAGCTTTTGGGGGTGGATGATCAGCAACTAGAATTCACAGTTTCTTTTAGAAATATGACCAAGAAGGCAACTTTAGATCATAATTATTAGTAAAAAGAATTGTAAAAGCGGACATAAGACTCTCTCTTTCCTTGCAGCTTCATGCTCCTATTGGAGTACCTCTA
Source organism: Chaetops frenatus (assembly GCA_013400775.1). Lineage (NCBI taxonomy): Eukaryota > Metazoa > Chordata > Aves > Passeriformes > Picathartidae > Chaetops > Chaetops frenatus. Next base: position 2,548 of record VZTR01021850.1, on the reverse strand, counting down.
ACCAACAAGATTCAGAATGAAATTCAAGTCCTGCTTTTCCTATCTTGGAGTCTCTGGACATACGGTTGTACTCCGTGCAGCCATGGTCCCTTTGTAAGCCAACGCCACGTATTTGTAATCCTATTCTATTTTATCGCCGGTGCAATGACATTCACTGGAAAGCACGTTAGGAAAAAATAGTCTGAGCTGATTTTTTTTTAAACCCCTGCAATATAGCCTGCAAATCGCAAGATGGCAGCAGTAAAGCACAGTTAGGGCCTTTTTTGTCCACGGGGCTTTGTTTCAAACTATGTTTTCGTTGCAAAAAATGAAAGATTTTTTTAAAAGGTGTAATTTTTAACAGTGCCATCAAGTATGACAAGCGTCCTTCCAATAGAGGAAAATCCTTGACTGCCTTTTATCCTGATGGAAACCAGCATCAAGAGCAGAATATACCTTATTATATGTAAGAGCTTTTAGAAAAATCATGTTGCCTTAATATCTTCAGAAATCTGTTTTTTCATCCTATCCATAGCCCCCATATTTTTGTAAATGTTCATATATATATAGTTATGCGATAAAGTGAACATCTACTGAAATGCAAGGATTTTTTTTAAATTAAAAAACCCTACTTGTAAGGATTCCTCTCGGTGAAATCTACATTTTAAAACTCAGGAAAAGCAGAAAGGGTCTGCAGTGGGAATATTCTCTAAGTCTTTGGCTGTGAGTCTGTCAGCTTCACCCACAGCTTAGCAGTGTGTCAGCTATCAAAGGACAGTGATGCTAGGAGACAGTATGTTTGATTGAGGCTGTTATCACAGAAAGACAAGTCAAGAAATGAGGCACTGTCACTGAGTCTGTGTCCCCTTCTGCAACAATAACTTAATATGGTTACTAGGCCGAATTCTAAAGGTTTATTCTCTGACATGACTGTCAATGTGCTTCCTGAGCCTTGGCATGACAAGGCTTGCCCTTTTTCAATTTCTGACCTTACCAGCTGCCCTAGTTTGCTGGATCCTTGCAAATGTCATTGCATTTCACTCTCACTTCAGAGAGATTTGAAGCAATACTATCTACTCTTTCCTGTCACTTTAAGGGGACAGTTCTGGAAGTACTCCTGTGTGAAGCAAACCAGATGCTGGTTTTGACAGTGTGTGGTACTGTCTGTGGTATAAAACCAATGCATTATATCTGTAGATGACAGTGTTTTCCCATCAGCCATGTACCTCACACTCTTCATTTCAGTGAGGATGACTTCCTCAGGGACAACTTTCTGTAACTAGTACTGAAGAACCAGGTGCCTTTTTTCTTGGCAGAGCTCCTCAAGTGTCCAATTGTGCAATATGTCACTGCACTGTGCTCTTCCCTCAAGAATGATGAATTCTGCACAGTTTCTTCTACCTGGGCTAAGCTATATGCTTTAGTCTGACAGACAGGATTCACATGTCTTCAGTTAACAGGGTCAGGAGTCCAAGTAATTTCTGTTTTTCACTGGATATAAAATACATATGTAATGTGCAACATGCCAGTGTTGCCTTTATTTTGTAACTTTGATTTCTTCCAACTGTATTTATGGCTGTGGCATGGAAATAGCTTGGGATATTCACATAGTATTTTCTACAAGAAGTTATTTCTCTTGTGCAGCAGGCTTCTGCTTCTCAGCTGCTACCAGTGAGCGTTTCTTAACTTCCTCAATAAGCCTGAGCAAGCTGACATCAGTCAAAGATCAAATCCCATGTGATTAACTGTGCAATAACCACAGCTAATATGGTCTTACCCTGTATACCTCTAGTAATCCATGTAAGACCTAAGTAATCTAGCCAAAATAATAATTTGTGAGGTGTGCATCAGCTATCAGTAATGGAGAATAGCCGTGATTCTTCTGCCTGTCTCAGACTCTGGGCTCCTAATGGTGAGAGTTGCACCTTCCCACAGTGCACAGGTGCTTCAGAGGGCAGCTACAAGTCCCTGCTGTGCACTTAATCCTCCTGGGTAACACAGACATGTAACCTGATCCATTACTGAATTACTCTAGAGCTCAGACAATGGGATTCAACTAATTTTACAAAGCTCTGCTTATGACTTGGTTTAATAAATACACAAAGGATCATGATGACATAAGATATAAAATTACCAGTATGGTTTGACTAATATATTGGCCATGCAAGAGAGGGAAAAAAGGCTTTTCAAAACCTGCTACTATCCTATGTCCTGACAAGTAACTGGACTTCCAACCAAATTTTACAGGAAACCCTGACCTCGTACTTAAGAAAAATAAGGTTTGTAATGAAAAAGATGAGTCAGGTCAGAAATGTGGAGACTGTATTTTTTACAGGGCTTATATAACAAACCTAAGTGTTTTAATCCAGTGCTTTAAATTTTCATAGAACAAAAGCACATCCAAAGGTAATGAACAGACATATTCCCTTAGAATTGTGGAGAATGGAGTTTATGAAAACTGAGTAGACAATTTATGAAATCTGAGTAGACAGCGCCACAAATACCATTCAGTCACACAACTTCCTTAGATACACTGGCTCTGCACATGCTGTCACAATCCGCTCAATAC
>VZTR01021848.1:0-12801 GCA_013400775.1 Chaetops frenatus | reverse complement strand
CAGTCTTTAAGCACTTCCCATTCCCAGTCTCACACGGAAGGATCCTGCAGCCCATCCCCTCCCTTCCTCTCTTTCCTCCTCTATGTCAGTGTCCACATTCAGAGCTGCTTTCTGCTGAGAAAGGACAAGTGAGCAGTGCAGAAGGGACCCTACCCAGGCAACACCCTGTCCCATATCCCTGCCTCAAAGAAAATGCAGTAGAAAAGGGAGGGAGACACGAATCCATTGACCAGCCTGTGACACAAGCAGAAATGCTTTCCAAATCTTTGTAAACAGTACAAAACTACTTCCTCATACTTACCCCTGGTAACCATGATGTGCCAGCATGTCAGCTTAGTTGCAGCAGTACCAGGCAAGCTGAACCTGGAATGCTTTTATCCTAAGTGCCCCCCGAAAAGTATGGCAAGGAAAGCCAAAAGTCAAATGTGTCCTTGCAGTCTTCGGAGCAGGAGGTGTAATACTCACGTAATTGAAAGCAGAGTGGCTTGGCATCCTTTCATGGTCCTGAGAACAGATTCTTTGTGTGCACTGCTGGTGCCTGTGCTTTAATCTGTCTTGCAGGGCTTTGGGTATTCATCTTCAAGCTACAACAGAAAGGTACGTGATAGTGCAAATTAAACCATTTTAACTTTGTTGTGTTCCATATCAGGCCTACTCTGTCAGCTGTTCAATCCCCTGGTTAAACCTTCAGACTGAAAGTTTAAATGCAAAGGACTCCATTTACCTTTGTTTTTTTTCTGGGCAATCCTCACCCTGCAGTTGTGGCAGAGCATGATAATGATGTATAACTGGCTAGTCATTCAGCAGCCAGCCTACAGCACTGCCTCTGCCAAGGAAGCAGAGTTGTTGATTTATTTTTGCCATATCCTTTCTGAAAGCTTTCAGTCAGAAAAACACAACACTGATTTGCTGCCTTAACTGACAAGCAGCTTGCAGGGAAGTTCACGGGCTCAGACACGAAAACTTATCCTAATGATATGGAAAGTTCCATTTTTCTAGAATAGTTGTAACAGTATGACTCAACATGAGAAAACATGTCATTTCTGCCAAAGTATTTCTGATGAGTTCTTGACTCCCAAGGAAACTGCATCAACAGGAAACCGTCTACATGCAAGGCAAAGCTGGACAACAGAGCTCCTTTCTACTTTGAAAGAAGTGAAAGAAGTTGTTTCTGACAGGAATACTAGGATACACAGTAAATACGTATTTTCCAGTAATACACAGTAATAAAAAAAAGGCAAGTTTTGACACCCTATTGTGAAGACCACTGTGACAAACACACAAAATCCTGTTACCACCACACAGATTTGTTACTCCAAAATGAGAACTCGGAGACAACTCACATGGAACAGGTCCCCACAGTCATTGCTGCTTGTTCCCCAAGCCTGCATGGGGCTGGATGCCAGGCAAGTGTGCTGACGAGTAGCTCAGCCACACACAAATGCTGGACACACTGTGGGATCAATGGCACCAGTGTCTGGCACAGCTTCCTGTGCAGAGAGAAAGGCAACATATAAAACTGATACTAACAACTGATGGTCTCCCTTGGTGCACATGTGGGAGACGTCTGTCTGGAAATATATCCGGCTGAGTACAACATCCTCTGAGCACCACCCAGAGCTTCCTGCACCCCTGTGAGAGGGGTCAAGCTCCCAGAGAAGACGCAGGGATGGGAACTATACTTGGAGAGAGGTGTCCAAGACCCATGCTGCTCAGAGCAGCCTTGACCTCAGCTTTTCTGACAGACCAGCTTGGCTGCATCAGCCCTTATACTTTCCATATTCACTCTGGACCTCTACAGGCATGCCAGAGGGAGAGCCTAATCAGGCTGAAACACACACATGGTACTGGACCTCAGGGTTCAGCCCAAATGTACTCGGGCAGAGAGGCTCCCTAGTTGATGCCCTGGGAATATATCCCCTAAAAACAGACATAATCAGGAAATAATATTTTCTTTTAAAATATTTTCTGCAATTTTCATAATGTCAGTTGGGTCAACATTATCAACATATAAAGCTGGTTCTTAAGATTTTTCTAGAGATCTTCAGGAAATATTTCTGTGTAGCTTTCCCAAGTGACATTCACACAGTGTTTTGAAGGACTTCTCTTCTTTGCTCTATGTCTGTCTCACTCTTGTGTTGTTCAGTTAGCCTCGCTGTATCCCAGACTATATGACAGAGGTCATCTATTATAGGCTGTCCAGAATGGTATTTGGACACCTAAACCACACTTCCAGTTTTTTTTACAAAAGAAGTGCCATTCCTGTTTCTAAACAAAGATTTTGCAGGTTTTTGGACAGAGCCACAAAGACTTATGGCTACGGGCTCCCAGCACGGGCTGCACTACCAGGGCGCAGGGTCGGGAAGAGAGAGGAATGGGATCTACTTAAGCTTGCTGTTTGGACAGCTTCTGCTTCATTTCATCTCACCAGGAGAGAAAATACCCTGTCACAGCCCACCGGGTGTGAGCTATCACTGGCAGGCTGTTGTGAGGAAGTTAGGGTTTAACATCCTGGCACTGGAATTTCCCATAAGGAGCAAAAAAGCTTTGCTCAGCTCCAAGTAAAAGCTCCTTCAAGAGAGGCTGGACAAAGAGACATGCATGTTGGTGCATTCCAGTGTGGGAAAGGTCCAGCAAATCTTGTCTTGCCTCATTCAGAGAAATCCATGGACATATTTTGTGCTTATGCCTATCTAGTGCTAATAGGCTGAAAAAAAATGCTTTCTTTTTCCTGTTTTATTTGAGGTATTTTGTTTCTTCGGGGTTTTTTTAATGGAAGGCAAACATTCCTGGGAACGGGACCAAATCATTGCAGAACCAGCTACAGTTTGTTTCCTGTACGTTGGTGGAAAGCACTTTGCTGGGATGAAGAGATACATATTTAACTGCTGGTTACACAAAAGAAAAAAAATTGTATTCAACAGTTGGGCAAGAAACTGAACAGGAAATGAAGCAGATCATTATCATGTACCATAAAAATATCAAGGTTTTTGTATTTGTTCCAAAAAAGATAATGCCAGGATGTATTCTGCACAGGTAGTTCAGGCTTTGCATTCAGCTGCTGACTCCCTCTGTATCTGATACCATGAAATATTTCAGACATGACAGTGGATTTCAGAAAGAGAAAACTAGTCAATTTCAAATCTTTTTTCTCAGCTAGTCAAGACCTCAGAAGTTCTGTCTTTAGCATAGGTGCTTTTCTGGATTTATAACCTATCAAAACGCCACATTTTTTAAAAATCTGAAAGTATCTAAGGTACTATTTCCTAGAGTTTTTTCATTCACTGGAAAAATGACATGTTTTGTGAGTCTCTTGCAGGGATTATTTCTATTGTCTTCTTTTGCAATTGTATAATTTTTTAAACAACATTTTTAGAAGCTTGACTTCAACCAAGTTGTAAACATGCATGAAAACATAACTTTTACTGAAAATGAAAAGCCTGATCCTAAAAAGATGTCAGTAAGTATTTAAAAAGTGTGTGTGGTTTCTGATAGGGCCATCAAACCATCTTCAAATAATAAGTTATTTCTAATATCAGACCATTTTCTGACTTTCTGAATTTGAACATGATTGAAAACAGACAGCCGAAGATGATTTTCACGCACACACTCAGCTATTTTAATCATTCCTTCTAAATTATCCTCAGATTGCATCTCTTCTGTAAGTTTTCTTGACTGTAACAGTACCAGCTTAGTAATGAGAGATTCAGAAAAAAACATGTAACTTGTGCACGTGCGGCCAGATTCCCTTTTTGTCTTTATCTCAGTATCTACAGAAAGAAACACACCATACCACATTTGATCAACCCCAAAACCAAGGCATTTTCTACTGCTGTGAAATACCTATATTTACAAACTTTGAGCTGAATGCCTCTCTAACATCCTGAATAAGTTACCTGGATGTGCCAGGAAGAGCATGGCAATGCAAGAGAAGGTTGTAGCAATGTCAAAAAGACTTTAGTATATCTCTAATAAGTATAGAAAGCATGGTAACTCATGCTTTCAAGTAACATGCTCTGCATTTCACAGCTTTTGGACAGAAGAGTTGTCAAAGGTAGAGAAATCAAAGAAAATACAGGTAAAAAACCAGCAAACCACAACCAAATTCCATCGCCATAGCTGAAACTACAGGACCAGAATAAATTGGTTGAGAGATGGCCATAAAGTAATAGCATTTGTCTACCTTACATCTGCTCTACCATGGGAAAGAGCATCAAATTAGATGCACTCTCCTACCTTGTATCAATTCTGGTGATACTCCTTCAACACTTAACTTGCCATGAAGTTTGCACCTGTGGGCACAAAAAGATCTTTTTTTATTTGGGTCTTATTATCCAATGTCTACCCAACAGACTGGCCACCTGGTTTGTTTTCAGCTTATAACTTACACAAGTGTCAGCATAAATATTCTTTTCTATTTATAGACATTATGGTACATTTACACTTCTTTCGTGTGCTATTTTTATGACATCATTTAAAATTAATTTCCTGAATGTTCCAAGATTAATAGTGTCAAGAAATTTCCCTAAAATCAGTTCTTCGGACTCCCTGGGGTTCATTCCTCAAACTCTTTGTTCCCAGCTCACATCTGAGACCAAAAGGCCAGGCAGAACATACTGAGATGAACAACCCTCTGTTGAGAGGAATCTTTCTTGGTGATCTCTTTGGTGCCCCCATGTTTGCCTCTGACAGTGTCCTCTCTGATACTTGCAAAGCCTTTCAGCTGAACTGAATTTTTCAAGAGTCACTAACAAAAATGCAATGAGTAATGGGAGAAGGGTTGGATAAAGTGAAGGTTGGCTGGACTCTTCTCCCCTACTGTTCAGTGGTCTAAACTTCCCTGTAAAATAAGTATTTCTCACACTTCCCATGATGAAACACAGCCTTTGAATGAATATGGCTTGTTCCCTTGTTTCTTCAGGTGGAGAAATCCTGCCTCTAGGCTGGGAAGCCCTTTCCTTTTCAGGGGGAACTCAGCAAGGAGCTGGCAAGCTGGTTTGCTGGACAAAAAAATCTGTGAGCTCATAATTTCTCACCGAGTTCCAGGACAACATTGATACCAGTAACTCAGTTAGGGTGAGTCAGGTCTGCAACTGGATTAAGGGAGAAGGGAACATTTCCATCCGTTTTGGCTCCTCATGTCGAAACAGACTGCAGTCCATGAAGGAAATGCTTTGTGCTCCCCTCTGCTTTTTGCTCCTTGCAGGAAGGCACAAAATGAATGCCCCATCCCCCAGGAATGCCACCAATCATAAAATAATCCCTCTCCAATTGCTCTCTCTAACTCTGCTGGCACGACAACGACTGCACATTCTGCCAAAGTTAACAAGCAGGCATATTAATCCCCCCTCTTGCTAGAGAGTCTTTCCAGACCTACTTCAGCTTTCTGTCAGTTGCTGTGCATGGAGGCAGGTTTGTCCCAGGATGATTCCTTACAAGCATATTTGCAGGATAATGCCAAGTGTGCACCTAATCTGAAATGACTGAAGCCCTCAGAGGCATGGGACCAGCTGTGCCGTGTGGCTGGCTCTTTCATTTGCAATTTTTCATTCATGTGGTTTACTTTGGCTGCTCGTCTTTGGTAAATATTGTACAACACTGAAACCAGGAAATACCCAAAATAAATACAGAAATGGACAACGATTAATAGATCTTGCTTTGTTTTTCCAAGGATCAGCCTTTCTCAGGCCAGATTCTTGCCATCCAAAGAGGAGTAAAACCTCCCTGGGAACATATCAGGAGTGAAGGACACCTCTAGCAGGGAAGGCAGGGATGGGGAAGCTGCTGGTCTCATGCAACCACACTAGGACCAGCTCAGCAAGCCTTTGGAAACCATAGGCAGAACAAGAGCCTCACTCAGCTGCCCTGGAGGCATGGGGAAATGCAAGGTTCACCATCACACTCCAGAGCTGGTTTGTCCTAAAAGGCTCATACTTACGACCCCAGAGTTCAGCCAGGGGTTTTCCTTCCCCTCCAACTTTTGCTTTTTCCCTATGACTTCTGATGGGGAAGAAAACAACTTTGTAGATAAAGCCATGCCTTTAGCAGTGCATGTACTCTGCAATTAGGTGAAGCCCAGGCGCATTTTAAAAGAAAAATCAGATAGTGAAGGTATTGAGGTACTGCAGGGCTGCCTGTCCCGTGCAAGGCTTGCTTGTTCCCTCTCCTCCAAGGTGGAAAGTCAGAAGTGCAACAAGATCCCCTAGCTCCCAGTCCCCACCAGTGGGAAAGCAGCTGAGATCTGAGTCCCTACAACTGCATACATCCTATCTACGCTGTACATTGGCAGGCAGCTGGACAAGACTGCTCCTGCACACCGAGGGACTGGCTTTGCCTGGCTCTGGGAAGCCATTAATCCTCTGTTCAGGAGACCTGTGGCAGAGGGAAATCACCAAGATAAGCTGTCACCATTGCTCCTTTTCCTGCAATAAGCAGGACAATAAGGAAATTCAGGGAAGATACACCATGACTGCTCCAGTTTCATAGCAGAGAGAGGCAATTTATTTTTATGGGTTCCCTAAACTTCTGCAAATGCTGCTACAGCTGAAACACAGAACACAAGGAGGTGCTTCTTCTGGACAAACTTTCCGAAGGAGCCAGATGATCAGGAACTGGATTAAACCTTGCAGAAAAGGTGGACAAAGAAGATACAAGCAAGTGCTTAACCACAAGAATACTGTCAGAGATGGATGATACTGCTGGAGTACCAGCTGTGCTGAGACATCCTGAGCATACTCAAAAGCAGACACAGAAATCCAACAGGAATTATGCTATCCAAACTCCAGGGTCTCCAGATACCAGTGTCAGTTGAATACAGGACATTCAAGAACTAAATGCTAAACACTTTTGTGTCTAAAGAGGCTGCAGGATTCCAAATTTTGTCCAAGTCTCTCTCTTGGTTATCACTGAGGTAGGACTGTTTTCTAATTCGTAAAGCACTGCACAAATTTCACTTACTGTGACTTGCTAAAATCTACTATACCCTATACCTACCTACCAAAAGAAAGTTGACATTCTCTCTTTGTTTCGGGAGATACAGTAAAGTCTAATGGGTAAGATGAAATTCAAGGGAAAAAAATTCTTGCTGCACAATTTTTGCATAATTTTTTGAGATGACATTGACATCCAGCTTCATACATAGAGCTTCTAGAAACCCAGCTCCAAGCTGTTTTCATGGGGAATGCAGGAGAAAGGTACCATTACCAGACCCAGAGGTTTCTCAAGTGAGCTTATATTTCTATCTCCATTGCCAAAAATATGCTTTTCAATCAAGCTCAGTAAAAGGTTAGACTACTTAAAAACAACCATTCACATAACACACAAACCAGGGAAACAAAAGAGAAGCCCATGTCCTGAGAAGGCAAGTTTCAGTAAGGTAAAAGGGGCCAAGAGTCTCAGCACACACAGCAGCATCCCCCTCTGATAGCACAGGATTTGGCCCTCAGAGCAGAGCAGCAAGGCACCAGAGAGAGACAGAATGTAAACCAGTGTGCAGTGTTTGTGGAAAGCAGAAGCAGCTGTTGTGCAGACAAACTAATCAAAGTCAGCATCTTGCACAAGGGCAAGTATTAGCTCAACTGTAACTCCACACAGTGTGGACTCCAAAAGGTTTATTCCAGCTTGTGGCACATGGCCTCTTTTGCCCTCAGAATAAATTGTACAACTGGAAAACAGTTTTCAGAAGAAACTGTGCAGCTGAGGCTACGTTTTGGAGTTTGCAGTAGCTGGCACAGCACACAGCATTTCCACCTGCTGCTAAGCGGTGCTCCAGTTCCAGTGGGTTCAGTCATCTTAGACATCATACATACAACTTGTCTGAGAGACTGTGCTGCAGTGCAGAGCCTGCTTGTGCAAATCTGTGTTGGGAATGCTATGGTCTGTCTTCTCACTGTACTATTCTGGGAATTAATAGAGATACCCATGAGTAAGCAGACTGATCTAGGCAGTAAATGCTGACACACTCAGACACTTAGGGAGACCTGGGCAGCTCTGAAGGCTTCCTACTCCTTCCTCTCCTGAAATGCTTTCTTACCAGGCTCTCTCTCAGATCCCAGACTTGCAGACTTCTCTTAATACCTGCAGCATGTTTGAAGCAACACTGGGTCCACAGTAGTAGTAACAAAACTAATAGTAATTAAAAAAACTGACCAGAGCAGTCATTAGGCATTATTCACTGCAGGAGTACAGGGGGGAATTTGAAGTTGGCAAGTCAGTCCCATTACTGTAAGGATATATTTGGTCTGTCATCTATTAGAACACATGGCTGTGTATGCCTGACAAGTGCTTTAAAGTTGTTGTTTTGACCAGATAAAACTGTACTATTTTGTAGGAATTTTGAACATTAGTTACTGGACTAGTTAAAAACCACTTAACCACCTAGAATTGATGTAATCTGTTTCCTATTTTTATTCATAGAAATGAATACTCAGTTTTTTGAGGACTTCTCTAACAAACTTTCTATGTGAAATGTTGAGTGATGCTCTGGCCAAGACAGCTGAACTTTTGCTTGACAGGTTCACTGATGGGGCTGTTCAACTGACAAAGGACTACTCAGACAAGAGGAAGCAAGAAGAAGGACAGAACAAAGGCCATGTCCTTTAGCTCATCCCTCAAATCAGCTCATCAGAAAGTTGGTTATATTTCAGGTTTCTCAATTACAGAAAATGGCACATGAGGTTCTGGCAACCAAAATCAAACCTGCAGCTTACTGAGCATCAGTCATGTCAGCCATTCTGGAAGATGCACCCAGGTTTACATTTTACTAAGGAAACTAATAAAAAAGAGCAAACAAATATTTCATATTCACTTAAGGCTTTTGAAGCATTTGTATAAGCCATTATTTGGTCCTCAACTAATTGTAATTTATCAGTACTGAAACAGAATTATTATTAAAAACTTTTCAAATAAATAGAAAGTTTGCTTTCTTAAAAACAATCCAAACAAACCCTCCACCAAACAGTGAATATGGAGGCCATCTATAAAATGCACAAAGATATCTCTCCTTAATGCTATTGTGAATTGAGGGGATTCACAAGCTGCATATTGCTGTAGGGTATCAAACTGGGTCATGAAGTTCAGCTACTACAAGAGAAACTCACAATCTTGCCTGTGAGCTTCACTCAGAAGGCAGAAATACAGACAGGAAAAGTTTGTGTCACTGTGAGCTCAGCAGGCTGTCCACCCCTAGGCACTTCCATCAGGTCTTTGTGTCCCAGGTTTCTGCTTGCCATCAGGAGCATGCCACCCTGCAAGCCACAGATGGCTCAGGCCAAGCCATGCTGAGCTGTGATGTTCAAGACTGCAATCAAAAGCAAAAGCAAACCCTGCAAACTGGGAGAGGGAGACCAGCTGCACTTGCTGTGATGGGGGAGTGGTGAAAGTGATAGCAAAGTGTCAGGAGAAAATTGGGCAGCCACGTCTGTGCTCACCAGAGGGCTGGTGTGGGAAAATTGGACAGCTGAGCCTTGATTAAGGAAAAGACACCTATGGTTTGATTTCTAGCAGCCCTGGAAAGTGCAGTACATGCCAAGGACTTACAGATGGGAAAAACTGAAACTTGGTATTCTAAGTCCTTTGGCAAATGCATGAACTGCACACAGTCATAACAGGAGAGCCTGAAATCAAACACAGTGAATGCCTCATGTCCTTAGCCAACAGGAGGGACTGGAAGATGTCTAATTGGAGGCCAACAACCAAAGGAAGAATCTGGGATTAAGCAGGGGTTTTTATCAACAAAAGTAGGGCTGGCATCTCCTCTGGTGAACAACTGCTTGCTTCTCTGCAGAAGGACTGATGGACTTGCAGGCAGCTTTGGAAAGAGCTGATCAACATGAAACTGCCACTGAGCTCCAGAAGCCATTCACACCACAGAGTGTGGGCTGTGTGGCTGAAAAGTGGGGGGGAAGTCAAAGAGCAGCAAGGGCCTACGCTGATTTGGAAACAAGGCAGCAATGAGGTCATTTTCCATTCTCTCACACATGCCATGCACCCTGTTCAGGATGTACATGTGCCATCATGAGATGGGCTGGAGGCAGAATGAGCCAGCCTGCCTGCAAGCAGCTGAACAAACACTGCTGGGATGCTGCCTTTCTCATGTGAATGCAGCTGACAAAAGAGCAACAAGCTCCACTGTCTCACAGGTCTGAGGAGAGTGGTGGGAATGGTACAGCATCTCCTGACATTTCTGCAAGCTTCCCTTACCATCTTCAACATATAGTTTGCACTCTTTAGCATTTCCTACATGACATTGAAAATCACCTTTCATCTAACAAGGCTGTGTTCAGCAAATGAAGTGAAACATTTTTCTCACTAAATCAGAACCAGCCATGGTAGCAGGTTCTTGTAAGGCACTGATGGACAAGCACACTGCTGCAGCACCATAGCATTGCATGAGAAGGAGGTTATTTCCAATTTTGAAATAGCCCTGCACTCTTATTGAATACTATTTCTGATATTAAAATAGCACCTGCTGATGCCCAGCCCAGGGAAGGCAGCCCACCTTCCATGTCACTGTCTCTGAGAGCTGGAGCAGGGTCGAGACATAGGCTTCCCCCTACATCTATGCTAACAAAGATGTGTGAAAGCATTAGCTTCCCTTCACAAACTGTACATCCAGTCAAAATCAAAACCAAATGGTTCCTAGCAAAAGAAGCCTTTTTCCAGAGTTGTTGGAGAAGAGGTCTAGCACAGTCTGTCAGCCCATGGGTACAGCAGTCATAACCCAGAGCATGTCAGGGACAGCCATGGGTATGATCTGTTGCCTTCTCAAAATCCCTGCACAAGATCTGAGTTTACTAAAGAGGATGGGGCCTTTTTGGTCACTCATTTGGGTGATGTTGTCTTTCTAAGAGACATGTACACTTGTGCTCAGTTGCAAGACAAGCCTGGCTGCAGGCAGTTTAGCTGACAGTGACTAAATTGCCAGTTTATGCCACATGAGAAGCTAGTCCACAACAGCCAGAGAAGTTCATCTGGCACTAGTTTCTACACTGGGCAGGCCCTGCATTCCAAGCCAGCATGGTCCCTGCATGGGCAGGTTGCTGGCAGCCTCCAAACAATAAAATCTGCAGAGAGGTGCAGGAGGCCATGTGGAATCACCCAAACCTCCACTGCTTCTAAACGAGGCTACTAAAACCCCAAACAGACCAGGGAGTAACTCCCACAGACAACCAGGGGAAAAATCCTTCAGAGCAACCCCAGGGGTAGAAGAGGTTTGAGGACTTGTGCTGAGCTGAAGAGCTTAGTAAGAAATAAAATACAGCAGAGCAGAAAAAGCAAGCTGCAGAGTGTGTGGCCCGCAGTTACAAAGGTGTTTTTGTCAAGCTGGCACTGACAGACAGATTTTTCAGGGAAACCCACTCTAGAGATGGAGGAAGGAACAGCAATATTCAGCTTGCAGCAGGCCGGGAGTGCCTATGTCTGCACATTAGTAATGACCTGCAGAAGTGCAAGCCCCTAGGACCTCAGTTGCAATACCACCTTGTTGGGCTGGGACAACAAATCCTGCTCTGCTCTGCCACTTGCTCACAACGGGGCAGAGCAGAGCCTACCCAGTGTCTTCCACTCCTCCACATCCCTCAGCTTGCAGAGACAGCCAGCATGGCTGGGACTTGCCCAGCAAAGCCTCCTCCAGTGCAGGATGGGGCAAATGCCCCAAGCAACAGCAGGGACCTCCTTCTCCCGCTAGGACACCAACCTCTGCCTGTCATACAGGCAGGGTGAGTATTGCATAGGGACAGAGTAGGGCCTGGGAATCAGTCCTGGGGAGACAGCGAGCCTTCAGTCTACCCAAGCGTGTTGCAGAAGAGGACGTGATAAGCTCAGCTCTGAGCCTTTTTCTCCACAGAAGTGGCCAGGGAGACTGAACAACAGGACGGACCAATCAAATGTGGAAGTAAAACACGCCCAAGGTGACAGGGAGTGTGCTACCGTGCACTTTTTCCAGTAATTGCTGTAAGCAAAGCAAGTATGTGAAAAGGGCAAAAGTAGATACAGGCGACTCTGTGACTAAGAGAAATAAACAGTGGGTGTTTCACAAGGATGAAAGCGTAGAAAACAAATCCCGGAAAGCAACACCCAACCTACCACTGTAAATATCAGGCAGGAGCTCACCCGGTTGGACGGCTCTGCACGAACCCTGTGGTGCAGCGAAGGCCATGACTCCCCAGGAGTCACCGAGGCTTTCTCAGGGGCAGAAAGGAGTTGGGTTGTGGAGCTGCAGGCACTGCCAGCACTAGTGTATGTGGTGGAAACCTCCCTTGCTCCCTCCCCTTCCGCTTTCTCGGAGGATTTAGTTAACAGCTCTCTAATGAACTCGTTTGCCCCCCGGCAATCAGATCTCTCACCTGGCCCTCAGAGCTTGTAGGCTCATTCCGCCCAGCATTCCTGCTTGCTGGTCATTGCTTCTTCGACCGGCTGGAACAGTCCTGCACGCCCAGGTCCAGCTGCAGGAGCTGTAGGACAGATCTGCCAATTGCCACCGTGCTTGCAACAAACTCACATGAGCAAGCAACGACAGTGCTCCCCATCTGGGCCTGCTCTGGGGACAGCACTGTCCCCGCAGCTCTGCAGCCCGCAGCTCGGCCTGGCCCGTCTGCTGCTCCCAAGGAGCTCACACCAGGCTCCCAGTGGCAGCCAGGCTGCTGGGCAGTCCAAACCCCTCCCTGCAGGAGCAAGCTCAGCACTAAACCAGTCCCACTTACCAACAAACAGCAGCGGAGCACTGCTCCTCTCCCACAGGGAAGCTCTGTTGGATGGTCCCCTTCCCACATCTTACAGCATAATGCTGTGAGGGGCTTGCTG
>VZTR01021844.1:13339-23637 GCA_013400775.1 Chaetops frenatus | reverse complement strand
AGGCTGTCTTTATAGTCAATAGGAATAAATCTACATGATGGCTAAATCAATAAATCAATATTCTTGTACATACTGTATTCTCCTTTGTATGCTTTTCCCGTATTTTTCACATGCATTAAAAAGCCACTAAAACATTAACTCTAAAAATGGCATTGGTTTAGATCCCATCAAATAATTCCTTTATGGGAAGGTGGAAGAAGAAGAACGCCTGTGAAGACATTGAGAAAGCAACCCTGTAGAGGACACCAGCTTCTGAATCTGTGCTGCTGAAAGTGTGTTCTCATATAAAGGTGTTGGGTAGGATGGTCTTCAGCCCTAGGATTTTATGCTAAATGTCCTTCCTGATATCTCAGATTCCAAGAGTCATTGAGGTTGGGAAAGGCTGCCCAAGATTGCTGACTCCAGCTTCTCACCAACCTCTGCCTTGTCAATTAGACCATAATGCTAAGTGCCACATCCAGTCATTGGTGATTGGATGGTCACTCCACCACTTCCCAGAGGACCATTCCAGTGCACTGTTTTTCCAAGACATAGAATATACACCAAGTAGATATTGAGGAAAACCTCATCTTTTGCTCCCCTTTTTAGTGTGTTTTGTGAAAAATCTCTGACCATGCATGTGATCATTACATTTTCATGTGCCAGACCTAAAGTAAAAGATATCTTGTTTAGCAGGTAAGATTGAAGCAGCCCATAATGATGTGTCATGGGATATTTTTTAATCCCTCTCTCCTAATTATTGCTTCCTGCCATCAAAATTTGGGACTTCAGCTAATCAGTGCTAATTTGCATACTTTGCTTTGACTTAGGTTGAACTACTCTTGTATCTAATTTCTCAATCTCTATTAAATTATATTACTTTTCATATTTCCACATTAACCTGAGCAAAGTGATTAATAAGTCTATTAATATCAGGCCATTTAACTGACAGTTAGAGAACCCTATAATCAAGATTAGTATCAGTAATGAAACAAGCAAACCATAACATTACTTTTGAACAACGAAACTCTTAGGTCCTGTCATTCTGCTAAGTGGGATCAGGCTACTCTCAATGACCCTTGGGGAGGCTGTGCTACCAAGTCTGAGCAGTTGTCAGATGTCCTGGAGGTCACTGACAGCAGGGAAAGAGCTCTGAGATCCTTCCTTTCCAAGGTCTCTATCTCCATGCTAGAAATGCTCATGCTTCTTTTCGATTTCTGGCCAGACTGATTCCTCCTTTGCTTCAAAAGCCTTTTTGGTATGTCCTAGTTACTGTTGAGCCCAGCTGTTGATCAGCATTCATTTTAGGCTGATGCTTTCCTTCCTCTTTAACAAGATGAGTGTTTGGCAAATGCCCTCCAGAAGGTTTTGTTTGCTGTGGGTGGAACATGTAGGCACACCCACACCCTCCTCTCCTCTATCCCAACCATTTCTTTGTAATCTACAAGTTATCTGAAGGTTTTAAAAAAGGGATGACTACCCAAAATAATGGCTGAGAAGTGGGATAATTTTCTCTTGCATTCTTTCTTTTCTTCTCAAACCAGTTTGCACACATGTTCTTGCAGATATACTCTTGCTTTTTGGCTGTCGGGGAGAGTTTGAGATATTGAATTTATAGAGCTGGAGTTGATGGCCTAAAATAAAGGAATAATTTTAAACATGTAACACCATGTGAAGTTAAAATATGTGTATTTTAGTTACTTTTGTCTAGCCATCACCTTTGGAATCAGCAAAATTAAGTCTAATTCCATTGTGTTGTAAATGCTGCTAAAGGTCTTATAAATTTGTAAGAAGGAATGGGAATAAAATAATGAAAATAGAAAGATAACTTATGTTGGATCCTAAAGTTAATTGGTACCATAAAATCTGATTAAATACTATTAAATTTACCTGTAAGATTTACATTTTTATATTGTTGCATTCATACACACACACACACGCGCGCGCGCGCAGGTGCACACTTTTGAATAATTATTGAAAGAAATGTGTACTGTTTCATTATTCTATTCATACAGCAACGTGATGTGCATCAGCTGCTTTTTGGTCAAAGCTTTTTCCATTGGACAGTCTTTTGATGTAAAATTTGGATCTTCATTTTAAGTGGTGGGACCTATAAACCAAGGACAAAATTCTAGACAGACCCTTGCAGAAAGAAGTATAACAGCTATCTAGTGTTCAACAGACATTTCCAGAAAATTGCCAAAGGCAAGGTTTAAATGAACAGCAGATTGGTGCTGTTTAAGTTCAATGGACACAGCATGTTGCTTTGAGACACTTTCTTATCCTTTTAGTGGATTGATCAGAACAGAGCTCTGTTCCTGGTTCTGCCATAAAGGATAAATGACATTCTTTGCCTTGTCAACCTGTCAGCGTGGCTTGACCTATAATATAGACCTAACTTTTGCTCTGAGTAACTCTTAAGGTATTGATTCCCCAAAGGAGATGTGCCTGTTACACAGTAGCTGGGATTGATTCTGAAAAAACACTGGCACATTCTAAAGACTCAGAAGCATTTTCTGACCCCTTAGTGGGGGAAGAAAAGGTGTGAAAAACATAAAAGCTTTTCTTCCAGTGTATTTAGCAGGCTGCAGCTCAGGATGTTAGATGTCACATCAAGTGTTCTCAAATTTTGATCCTGGACTCAACACCTCCCATCCAGGAAACATAACACATTTCATATCACCACTGAAATATGGATGTCAGAGAACTTAGAAAAATCTTCTGATAAAGAATAAAGTAGTCTGACCTTAACTACCAAATATCAAAGTTCCTATTCCCTTTTTAGTTTTTGTGTTCGTGTCTATTTTTTTCTGTGTCTATGCACTGGCTTTTGTACTTATGGAAATAATCATTGAAACTCATACACAACCTCAACAAGGTTTTTGGAGTATTTTGCTTGCATTTTGCCATTCTGAAAATTTGCTCTGCATCACATCGATATGAACAAAGGTATTGCAATAAGTATTTGAAAATATCTATAATGTTTTAGAACTGGATTTTTTAATGCTTCTAAATATTGTTCAGAAAAAAGAAACTTTACCAAACTTTTCCCACATACTATTAAGGTCTCTTTGATTCTCTTGAGTGTGAATTGAATTTTTCATGGGAAACCTACATGATTCTTAATGATGACATTAATTATATTTTTTGTTTAGGTGTGACAAACACTGACAAAATTCACCATATGAAGGTGTTATTTTTCCAANTATACATATACATATACATATATCATCTATATCTAGATCTAGATCTATATCATCTATATCTATCTATATCTAATTTGTGTATATCCAATTTGTACATACACATGCCTCATCCGTTATATGCATCTTGGTCTATATAAAACACAAATTGTACTTAATAAATGTAGTGCCATGTTGCATTTACCAAACCATCTACATATTTTCTCCACACACAGAGGTATTCATTTGCTTCTAGAGTTATCTTTGCCCCATGGGTAATGGAGTGTTTCAGAATATTAATGTGTTTATATCAGCAGCACCTATCTAAGAGAAGGTGTATGTATTCATCTATTACAAATAGGAAACATGAACTCTAAGCATTGATTTTTGTAGCTCTAGGGTCTCTTTGTATTATTATACTGTAAATCATGTGTTCAAAATTCTGTTGTTTTGAAATTCATTGCAGCTGGTAATATTTAACATTTTGTGAAAAATTTCCTGGCATTAAATCTGACTTCTAAAATGTGACAAGTACATAGTAGGTGCTTTATAAACTGTTGTTAACAGGCAGCTTGACATCACCTTAGAGCAAAACTATGGAATGCTTCTTTTTTCATTTAATGCAAAGTTCAGCAGTGTACCAGATACAGTCTTTCCATTCATGCTGAGAAAAAAAAGTATTTCTTTGTATTTAGTAGTGAAAGAATTCCACAGAAAATACCTCAGGGTACATGCGCAAGGAGACTAAATGATGGCTTTATTATGTCCTCATCTGTGAGCACACAACTTCTGGAGCACAACAGCAGAAATCCTCACAGGATGGCTGCTCCACGGGGTAAGGATGTCCCCTTGGAATATCCTGGCAGGGGCTGGCAGGCAGGACCCATACTCTGCCATCCGGTCTGGAGGAGGGCAGCCAGGGAGCAGCAGGGCATGTCTGGCATCAGGCTCTTTACAGAGGCTGGGTACAGGATTAGACCAGACCAAGACAGGTCTGCAGGTGTGCCTGGCTTGGTGGGACACATGGCCAGGAAAAGCAGGGCTGTGGGCAGCTGGAGACTGGCTCTGCCATGGTGTCACCAGAGCATGGCATGTAGGACATGGTCATAAGAGTCCAGCAAAAGGCTGCTAGGAAGATGAAGGAATTGGAGCATCTCTCTTACAAGTAAAGGCTGGGACTGGAGAGGACAAAACTCCAGGAAGAACTTTTCAATTTATACAATCACCTGAAGGGAGTGTGCGAATAAGATACTGGGCTTTCTGCAGTAACACACAGAGACAGCTCAAGAGGCACAAAGTGAAACACAAAAGGCTCTCTTTGAACATCAGAAGACATTTTTACTTTGTGTGGTGGTGTCTGAACACTGGCAAAGGTTGTTCAGAAAGGTCATGGAGTCTCTCACCTTGGAGATATTCAAATGCCATTTGAACGTGAGGCTGGGCGACAGGCTTAAGTGGCCCTACTTGAATAGGATGGCTTCACATTCTAATTATGAAGTCCATTTCAATCTCAATCATTCTGGGATTCCATGATTTATCAATCTTTTTTTTCCATTTTCTGAACTTTCTTTTATTTTTCATAGAGCAATGGGAAGAAAATAGGGCAAATGGTTTTTAGACTCAAAAATGTATGCAAAGTATTTTCTTGTTTCAAAACCTGTAAAATTCTAATACTATTGTTAAGATTAAACTATAGAATTAGTGTTGCTTTGTCCTTTTTNCTCTGCATCACATCGATATGAACAAAGGTATTGCAATAAGTATTTGAAAATATCTATAATGTTTTAGAACTGGATTTTTTAATGCTTCTAAATATTGTTCAGAAAAAAGAAACTTTACCAAACTTTTTCCACATACTATTAAGGTCTCTTTGATTCTCTTGAGTGCGAATTGAATTTTTCATGGGAAACCTCCATGATTCTTAATGATGACATTAATTATATTTTTTGTTTAGGTGTGACAAACACTGACAAAATTCACCATATGAAGGTGTTATTTTTCCAACCAGAAGAGGGTTAATTTTTGCAGTAGCCAGGAGGGGCATGGGTAGGGCATGGAGGATCTGCTTACTATTTCTCACCAGCTAGTCAAAACATCAGCTCAATTATTTCCAAAAATTATATCACTTTTCTCCAAAAAGAGGTTGGGAATCATTGGTCAGGTAAAGATATACATGTTTCAAAGACAGAAGAAACTGAATTAAAGTTTGTGCATTATCATTCAAAGCAAAATACTCTTTATGTGATCAAAAAAATGATTGCATAAAACTGTAATCACTCTATGCAATACTGATACATATTCAATATGGTTTTGATTTTCTTAATTTTCCTTATAATGTAATAATGATATTGATAAGACATGTGACAGCAACTCTGATGAGAAGAGCAAAAAGTTAAGACAAATGCCAGATGAAATCCCTGTAAAACCAAATGCATCATAAATACATCTTCTCTGTTTGTTTTTTTTTTTATTAAATTTGGGATTGTTTTGGGGTTTTTGTTTGCTTGTTTGTTTGTTTGTTTTCCTTAAGAGCAAATGAGAAAAGTCTAGGAAAACAAGCCTAAGAGAAAACTGCCTTGCATCCTAAAGGGTGGGTGGTGATGATATTTTTTATATGATATTTTTAATTTCTCTTTCGTTTCATTTTGATGTATTGCTGAGAGATACTGCTTCAAGTTTCTGTTCAAGTTTCAGCTACGTCTGTGAGGGAAGGTTACTCATGCTCTTAGCATGTTCTGGATCCATCCACACCAGACTTCCCACAGAGAGAAATAACCTAAACCATGCATACATATAGATATACATATACATATACATATACATATACATATACATATACATATACATATACATATACATATACATATACATATNATGTTGCATTTACCAAACCATCTACATATTTTCTCCACACACAGAGGTATTCATTTGCTTCTAGAGTTATCTTTGCCCCATGGGTAATGGAGTGTTTCAGAATATTAATGTGTTTATATCAGCAGCACCTATCTAAGAGAAGGTGTATGTATTCATCTATTACAAATAGGAAACATGAACTCTAAGCATTGATTTTTGTAGCTCTAGGGTCTCTTTGTATTATTATACTGTAAATCATGTGTTCAAAATTCTGTTGTTTTGAAATTCATTGCAGCTGGTAATATTTAACATTTTGTGAAAAATTTCCTGGCATTAAATCTGACTTCTAAAATGTGACAAGTACATAGTAGGTGCTTTATAAACTGTTGTTAACAGGCAGCTTGACATCACCTTAGAGCAAAACTATGGAATGCTTCTTTTTTCATTTAATGCAAAGTTCAGCAGTGTACCAGATACAGTCTTTCCATTCATGCTGAGAAAAAAAAGTATTTCTTTGTATTTAGTAGTGAAAGAATTCCACAGAAAATACCTCAGGGTACATGCGCAAGGAGACTAAATGATGGCTTTATTATGTCCTCATCTGTGAGCACACAACTTCTGGAGCACAACAGCAGAAATCCTCACAGGATGGCTGCTCCACGGGGTAAGGATGTCCCCTTGGAATATCCTGGCAGGGGCTGGCAGGCAGGACCCATACTCTGCCATCCGGTCTGGAGGAGGGCAGCCAGGGAGCAGCAGGGCATGTCTGGCATCAGGCTCTTTACAGAGGCTGGGTACAGGATTAGACCAGACCAAGACAGGTCTGCAGGTGTGCCTGGCTTGGTGGGACACATGGCCAGGAAAAGCAGGGCTGTGGGCAGCTGGAGACTGGCTCTGCCATGGTGTCACCAGAGCATGGCATGTAGGACATGGTCATAAGAGTCCAGCAAAAGGCTGCTAGGAAGATGAAGGAATTGGAGCATCTCTCTTACAAGTAAAGGCTGGGACTGGAGAGGACAAAACTCCAGGAAGAACTTTTCAATTTATACAATCACCTGAAGGGAGTGTGCGAATAAGATACTGGGCTTTCTGCAGTAACACACAGAGACAGCTCAAGAGGCACAAAGTGAAACACAAAAGGCTCTCTTTGAACATCAGAAGACATTTTTACTTTGTGTGGTGGTGTCTGAACACTGGCAAAGGTTGTTCAGAAAGGTCATGGAGTCTCTCACCTTGGAGATATTCAAATGCCATTTGAACGTGAGGCTGGGCGACAGGCTTAAGTGGCCCTACTTGAATAGGATGGCTTCACATTCTAATTATGAAGTCCATTTCAATCTCAATCATTCTGGGATTCCATGATTTATCAATCTTTTTTTTCCATTTTCTGAACTTTCTTTTATTTTTCATAGAGCAATGGGAAGAAAATAGGGCAAATGGTTTTTAGACTCAAAAATGTATGCAAAGTATTTTCTTGTTTCAAAACCTGTAAAATTCTAATACTATTGTTAAGATTAAACTATAGAATTAGTGTTGCTTTGTCCTTTTTTGATAATTTTCATTTTCAAGCAAATTGGTTTTAAGATTAACAGAAATTAAAGCTGCATTACTGTATACTGAACAATTATGCATGGTCTGTTTGCTTCTTTTTCTCAGCAGCTTAGAGCTGCAGCTTCCTAGTAGGATACAATGCAAGATTTTATAGAATAATATCCTGTGAATTAATCAACAGAATTAGCTATTTTGAGAAATCTAATCATCTGCATTTTGCCGTTTAATTATGCTTATCATTCTCCTTTAGAAATATCATTTATTCGAGCTGTATTTAATACAGTGTCTATGGCATTTTATGAAAAGTCGTGTTTAACTACATAAGATCATGACACATATTAAAATATAAAAACCAAAAAATATGCTTTGTTTTTGAAATATACTCTTTGCTTTTGATAATATACTGTTCACCATTGTATAGATAATGAAGAAATTTTAAAATACATTCTACAGTTATTAGCATTTAATAGCATTCCCGAAGTAATTATGTTATTAAATGGTAAGGAACTTAGAAAAAAGATTGACAGCCAATGATGATGATAAATAAATGCATGGCATTTTGCTGAAGTGTCATAAATGTTGAATATAGGTCTGTGATAAAACATACTCACTTCTTTTTGAATGAAAAAGGAGCTCAATATTTTCCCATCATTATATTTGGGAACTCTAAAAACAAATGTAAGAGTCATCACTAAACAGTGTTTGCTTCCTTGGAATGGAGAAAACAAATATTTCCTAGTATTATCATTAACCACTCGGTTCACTGAAGATCAGTGATAATTGCACACCGAGTGTAAAGAAATAAGTGGCATATAATTAGCTTTTTCAAATAAAACTAATTGCAAGAAAAATAGCAGAAAATTAGTACATATGAGAATGTAGTAATTAAAGACAGTAAGACAGATAATCAAACAATCATAATTAAATTATATTATAAATTATAAATACTACCTGTTAGGTTATTTCTTATTTCTTTGTTTTATTTTGTTTTAAATTTTTTTTTGTATTCACTTTTTTATATATTGGCACTGAATTAACCCCTTGGCAAAAAAGAAATTTCCTACCAAATGCACATGGACATTTGTTGTGGCTTTTAATTTTATTTTTCACACAGCAAAGGCAATGAACTCAGTCCTTGGGGTTGTCTTATGTGCATTTTGATTCTGTTATCTTTAGACTTCTAAGACGAGCAGAAAAGAATAACAATAATATGTGGGAAATACGACTGAATTCCTAAAAGATAACAATCCATAAGTCTAGAGTGTGATTTCTGAGCTTCATAAATGCTTGAATATAATGTGGCAATTGGTGCTTAACTTCTTCACTTTGTGCAAATGTGTACCTCACACTCAGAGAATTGACAAATTCTAAAATTATCCTGAAAATTTTGTCAAGATCTCCTCATTAAGTTTTATTGCACATTTGAGAAAGCTAATATTTTGTACTGTATATAGCTTAGAGACAGAGAGGATATTGTTTATTACTATTCCCTTATAAGACATCTGCAACATCAACTCCAAGATAAAGGAGAGCCTGAGGACTTCACATGAACTGCTGATCTCTGTTTCTTTCTAGTATCCCCTGCACTTGCCTTCTCTTCTTCACTAAGCTCTAGTTTTCAGATATAGCTTTTTCCCTTGTCTATGCTGGTTTCTTCTTTTGAAACATCCTATATTTCAAGATTGATGTTATTCTCCGAAAAATTAAACTATTTGTGGAGAATATAGGCTAATGAGGGTCAAAGTTTTTTCTTTCATTTGCTTCACTACCTAAAACAAAGATTTCATGCAAATAGAAGCTGAAAACTTGCACAATTTTCTCAATTTAACTAATAAAAAATCAATTATTTAAAGGTGAATGAATGCTTACTTGTACACAGCTAACAAATTAGTTCTTCAAAAGATCTGTCTCAGATCCTTATGTCTAAGTACAGTAAATCATTTACAGTCTTTAGGACTCTGCTGAGCGTTTACATAATATCTTAGAAATGCAGCATCAGAGCAATTAACTACTCCAAGGTGAAGTTTTTCCAGTTGGACTAAAGGTTTTCCAAAGAGTCTGATTGATATGAGAAGATGTAAACTATTCTTTCAGATTCAGGTACTAGGAGTCTTCAGATTTAGCAGGTCATTTATGAAATATTAGGACTCTTTTTAAAGCTGGGCATTTTTATTGTACAAATATCTTTAAAAAGCAGTAAGAGTTTTATTTAAGGGTATTTATATATGTAAATGAACATGTATATTTTTATACATATTTGCATATATATCTATATATGTATATATAGATATATACATATCTATATATAGAAACATACATATATTAATATATAGAGATGAATACTTCTAAAAACTTCTTGTCAGTCAACAACTACTGAGAAGTTACATTTCTTTAAAATTGGCACAGGAAACTCAAAATCTCTTCTATGTTCAAGTTTTCAGTGCCATAAGCATAAGATATCTTTCTAAGACTAATTTTGCTACACGATGGTAATTTTCCCTTCTCTGTTCTTCTATCCCTCTTCTCCTTCTGCTTCCCCTTCCCATTCCCCTCCCCTTTTAATATCTTTCCAGTTCTGGAAATCAAAACATGAGAGTTAAAGTACATTCATAAAGCACCTACTTCCACTGCGTGTGAGTTTGCAGAATCACACTATGGTCAAGGCTGGGAGGGAATTTGGGAGGCCATCTTGTTCAACCTTCCCAGCTCAAGCACAGCCCACTTGAGCAAGTT
>VZTR01021807.1:24788-42455 GCA_013400775.1 Chaetops frenatus | reverse complement strand
TAGCTATGACATGCCAATCATGAAGTTGTTCCTGCTCTACTAATTTTTGCTGCTTTGAGGTCAGACACTGCTGCCAGTGAGATGCCATGGTCTAATTCTCACAACAGCATTATCATTTGTTCTGTAAATAGCTTTAATCAAATAGTTTAATTTCTGTTTCTGAATTCCCTCTTTTTTAATGGACACAGTATTTTTTTACAGTTGGTATTTTCTGAAGATGCTTACCTATTATGCTTATGTGAAGCATCCAGATGTGTTTTTTGGGTTTTTTTTAAACAAACCCAATTTTAAAAAGTAAAGGAGGAGTGTAGGTTAAAAGCACTAGTGTTGATTGAAAATTAAAAGTACTCATTGCATGAAAGTGCAGGGTGTCCTCTGGGGCTTCTTATTTGTTGCTATTTGTATTTTTCCTGCTAGTAATACACCACTGAATATGCAAAGTAGATACATGAGAAAACACCATGATCTCCCTGTCTGTGGCCACATGAGCCTTACAAGAAAGGTCACTGATTTCAAGATTTTTAAAAATCTGTTGCTTAAGGAAGCAGGCACCTGATAGGTTTTAATCAAAAACAAGGGGAATAAAGGAAGAGCAGGACAGATGGAAAGGAAATTTAGTCCTTTATATATGACACCACGCCCACGGTTATGTAGAATTTGTAGAGCTGAATTTCAAGTACTTTGTCTTCCAACTCAGGCTTAGATTCATGTAGTCAAGTATGTCTGACCTTCAGCCAAGGCCCCACAAACCAGATCAATGTGATCCCAACCTGCACCTGCAGGTAACAGGGTTACTTGTGTTATCTGTGGCTGTGATTTGATATCCACCAAGGGCAGTAGTAAGAGCTATAGCACTTCTAAGGAAAATTAATTTGTAGTTGGAGGTAGGAGAGAAGGGCATGAGACTGCAGCATAGATGAACACATTGTCATAGTCTAAATGGCTTTAATTGCTACTACTGTGCTTGAGCCTGCAGCTGATGGAGCAGCAAAAGAGTGCGAGAGACATATAATATTTTATTTATCCTCTTGGAGTTGAATCTGTTCAGTACATAGCCTAACTAGGAGTCCAGAACAGTAGTGAATGAGAATATATGTCATATTTACAAAACAGAAGCATAGCAAAACTGGGGAAAAAGCATTCCCATTAGAAGTGTGCCTACAAAAAGACCTGTGCTGACAAAACTGTCGTGCCTTATCTACAGTTTATATAGTTCCATTGATTGATTTTTACATGACCCTCTATTTGGTCTTGAACATGAATTATACTTATTTACTATATGTAGTTCTCCTGCTCTACCCGTGAGGATTTCTGTTTAAAATGATGCACCCAGACACCCTGATTATGGCTCATCTCCTGCTCCTCACTGAAGGATTCCCAAACCTCACATCAGTGAGCTGATTTGCTGCTGTGACTTTTGGGTACCTGGGATGTGAAAGAAATTGGATATCCTTAAAGTACCTGTACCTCAAGTGTTCTTCAAATGCCAAGAAGCACTAGAAGGGCCCTTCCAGACAGGAGTCTCTGGGTGCTGTAAGTACTGCCTATTGTAATTTGAAATAAGGATGGTATTCCTTTACAGATGAGTTTTTTGAAAGGAAAACTGTTAGACTCTTTGAAAACTCCAATTTGTATTTCAGGAGGCAGATTCCAAGATGTGTTTCTCCAAGTCTGCACGACTGTAATCCTGTCTGAAGTGAGCTTTCTTCACCTTTTCTTTTCAGGTTAGAAAAATCCTCTAAGTTTTCTTGTGATATTTCAGAGAGGTACTAGTAGAGTCCAGTGTTAACCTCCATATAAAAACGAACAGGAAAGCTGTTGGTATGTGCTCCACCTTTCTCCATGTAGCAATTAATAGCTACTAAATTATAAGTAGCCAGGGTGCTAACTTAGTGGCCTGAAATACCTGAAGTTAAAAGGCTCAATACACTTTTAATAAATGTATCAAATAAAATAGTGAAAAACAGTAAATTAAGTCAGCTTCTCTCCTTATTTTGATGCATTTCTTCAGAAAACAGCCAATCCCAACACTTAGCAGAAGAGATGGTCCTCTGAATTCTTTCAGGCTTCCCTTGGTCTTCCCAAATCTGTTTTCTTTGCTTGTCCATGTGAAGGGTATTTTAAGCTTTTGAGTTAAAATAGATGGTTCAGAATGATACCATTTCACATCTGCGGTGGACATCCTTATTCTTGTCCAAGTTTTCACCTTCTTCCACAAGGGGTAGTCATAACTGTTGCTGTTTGAGTTTCTTCATAATTAAAAAAAAATTCTGTAGATTCCTTCAATACCTTGCTTCATATTGCACGAAGAGAGGTAAAGTAATACAGTGTATCTTTGCTGTATTTAATTCTTTAACTGTATGTTTTTGAAGTCTATGCCAAGTGTATTTACCTGAGAGCTTTGCTGGAGATGGCCCACTCATTTAAAGAATAACTACAGCAGTCTTGTTTTTTGATAGTCCCTTGTGTGTGTGGTGTGTTAGTTACTGGTTACCAACTGTGTGCCAGCCTGGCTACAGGGTGCCTGTGGTGTCTGAAGCTGGGAATGTTCCAGTGGCAACAGCAGCCACAGAGCGATTTTGGTTCTGGTTAGTGCCAAGCAGCTTTGTTTTAATGATCCTTCCAGATTACTCGGGAGAACAGCAATATTTCCACACAAGACACATCACCCTTAGCTAAAGAGAGAGCTACCATACTCTGGGGCTGCTACAGACAGGAATTTGGGGGGGAAAGAAAAACTAAAGAAAGCAGTGCTATCTCCAAAAAAAAAGGCATGTTCTTTTATTACCTAGAGTGCTGTAATTACTAAACACCTGTGGGATGAAAGAAAGTGTTTTCCCATATTACATGTGAGAAAACAGTGAGGGCTTGTCTACACAGGGGTGTTATGCAGTAGTGCTGTTAGCCACTACACTGCTGTATTTAAACAGCTGTAATTATGCTTGTGGAATTGCCTGCGTGAGACTCTCCTCTGAGTTGAAACATGCCCTTTCCTGGTTTTGAGGTGTATTGCTTTGGAAGCAATTTGAAGTGACCTAAAAAAGGAAAAACAACCCAAATTTCTGGATAAATACAAACTAAGACCAAATAAGTTATACTTAATGACTATGGCATTTAAAACATTGCTCTCATGCTATATAGCTTTCCTGGCTACACAAGCCTTGTACAGGATAGTGATGGACTTCTGTCACTGTTTCTTCTGCTTGGTAATACTACTTCCTTGTGTCTGCAGTCTTCTCCCTGTATCACTGTAGATTTTTTGCTTGTCCTAGAAGGCTTCTTTTGCAAAATTATTCATATATACAACAGCAGTGCCACAGTCATGAGAAGTTATTAAAAAAAAAAAAAGGAATATATAGCAAAATATGAGATATTCTCTGGCCTATACAGTGGAACAGTTTTCCCACGGTGAAATTGCACTGGCTGTAATTCAGGAGTTGTTAAGTGCTCTTCATAAAAAATACTTCTGGTTTAACACCTTCTCTCATCTTCTTACTGCAAGACTATTAAAACATTATATAAATGCTGTTATCCAGCAGCATCTAGATGTAAATATGTGCACAGCCACAAACAAATAGGGAAAAAAGAGCACTTGCCTTGTGAAGGAGAACTCTTTGTAAGAGTTGAAAGAAATAATTTCAACTTTCATGCCTTCACTGTGAGGAGAAAAGGCCACCTTATCCTTTTCCTCTGAGTTAGGAGTTTGTACTAATTAATTAATGACTTTGTAAAGATGGACCAACAGGCTGATGAAGAAAAACAAGCATTTATGAAGAGTGGGAAATCTCACTGAAATACCAAAAAATAATTATGAGTGACAAAGGTTACTCCAACTGAATAGTAGTTGGTCTGCCACTCCTTTACTGTTACAAGGTATTACTAGGTACAGGAACCTGTCTGAATAACCATATAATTGAAGCATATTAAGAGTGAAAAAAAGGAAATGAGCAAAAACAGATAGAAGACTGGAAATTAATGTTTGTCCAGGGGAACTACATAGCAGCTGAATTTTCACCAAAATTCAGAAGACTTATATACTGATCTCCCATGGGAAGTGCTAAAGATGCCATCAAGTAATGGAAGCCTACACCTATTCGTACGTTGCATTTTCATCAGCAGTCCTGTAATCTTCCAGATTTCACCAAACTTTGATGAAAGTGCAAAACCCTTAATTTTTAAATCATTGCTGGTTACTGTTGGTTTGAAGAGTTGTTTGTTTAAGGGGTAGAACAGTGGATGATAACTAAGGTGTTACTTTTGTGAATCAAAATTATGTGTCCTTCATTATTTTGTTGAGGCCAGAGGCTGAAAAATATTTTTACATTTTTTCATTGTTTTAGGGAGAAAATTGTCCTAGGACATTTTGAATTAACCAATACAATTGTAGTTAGTTTTCCCATTTTAGCATTCAAATACTTTGTGTTGTATTATAAAACAAGTTTTGAAGAGAGGAAGAATGTTCAACTTTGAGTGATTAACATAGCTAAAATTAGATTTAATCATAATGTGATGATCATTTCTGCATGTCATTGATTTCATAGAATCATTTAGGCTGGAAACAACCTTTAAGAACTGTGTCCAACCATTAACCCAGCAGTGCCAAGTCCACCAGTAAACCATGTCCCCATGTCATCTACACATCTTTTAAATACGTCCAGAGATGGTGACTCTTCTGCTTCCCTGGGCAGCTTGTTGCAATGCTTGGCAACCGTTTTGGTGAAGAAAGTTTTCCTAATATCCAGCCTCAAGCTTTCCTTGAAACCATTTCCTGTCATCCTGTTCGGAGCACAGCCTGACTTCCACCTGTCTGCACCCACCTGTCAGGGAGCTGTGGAGTGTGAGAAGGACCCCCTGAACCTCCTTTTCTCCAATCTGAGCCCCACCTGAGTCCCCTCAGCTGTTCCTCATCGGACTTGAGCTCCAGCCCTTTCTGCAGCTCCATTCCCTTGTCTGGACACACTGCAGCCCCTCAGTGGCCTTCCTGAATTGAGGGGCCCAGAACTGGACACAGCACACGAGATGTGGCCTCTCCCGTGCCCAGCACAGGGGGACGGTCCCTGCCCTGCTCCTGCTGCCCCACTATTGCTGACACAGGCCAGGTGTCCTTGGCCTTCTCGCCGACCTGGGCACAGCTGGCTCATGCTCAGCTGCTGTTGATCAGCATCTCCAGTTCCTTTTCCACCAGGCATCTTTCCAGACACTTTTCCCCGAGCCTATAGCACTACAGGGGTTGTTGTGACCCAAGGGCAGGACCTGGCATTGGCCTTGTTGAGCCTCAGGCCGTTGGCCTCATCCCATGGGTCCAGCCTGTTCTGATCCCTCTGCAGAGCCTTCCTGCCCTCCAGCAGATCAACACTCCCACCCAGCTCAGTGGCATCTGCATTACCAATAAAGATATTAAACAATACTGAGCCCTGCGGACCCCCACTGGTGCTCAGCCACCAGCTGGATGTAATGCTATTCACCACCACTCCCTGGGTCCAGGTGTCCAGTTTTTCATGCAGTGACACTGCACCTGTCCAAGCCATGAGCAGCCAGTTTCTCCAGGACAATGCTGTGGGAGACAGTGCCAAAGGCTTTATGAGAGTCCAGGCAGATAATATCCACAGCATTTCCCTGAGCCATGCAACAGGTCACCCTGTTGAGGAAGCAGATCAGGATAGTCAAGAAAGACCTGCCCTTCATAAACCCATGCTCGTTTATCTTCACAGATGTTAATTCCATGTTTCAAAAGTAAGCATGTTTGTTTATTTTTGTTCTGTGGTCCAGGCCCTGATCTGTTATAGGATATTGGACCTTTCATTATTATTAATGAAAATTACAAACATGTGTGCAAAAGCCAGAGTGTAATTCTAGTCTTTATTCTGCTTACTACTGCTTAAACAAACACCACCAAAACTGGTAGAGAAGCCTAACACTGAAACTTAAGAAATTGTCATTCTGAGGAAAGCTTTCTGGACTAAAGTAGTATATACAACTGTTGCTACTCATGGAGAAAGTAGTTGTGTTTGAGGAAATAAAACTTCATGTATTTCTTGTTTATTTTTGTATCATTTTTTAAGTGCAAAACGCTGGATTAATAACAGAATGTGATGTTATCTATATACTGATTTTTGTGGTGGTGGTGGTGGTGAATTTTTTGTTTGTTTTTTTGTATCTCGATGCTCAGCATGCATACACACATATATTGCCTTACCTCATGGTAATTCCATGCAGTGATTTTCAGCAGATTTTTTATTTCTTGATAATGGATTTGATAATTTTTATTTCTTTTGATAATAATCTACCCATTATCCCTGATGGTAGTCAACCAGAAGAACAGGAAATACTGCAAGAAACTTTTATTTTCCCAGCTCTTGTGATTTTGCTGCTGTTGCTCAAGGGTGTAATTCAAATATAGAGTGCAGAGCAAGTGCAATAAGATTTCCATTCAATTTAACAGTCTAAGAATTTTTCACGTTTTTCTTTATTCCCCCTTAGGACGAATGTGTCACATGCTACTTTCTTTTCCCCTGTTTGTCTAGTCATCTTTTCTTTAGCTATTCTAAATCAGTATACTTCATGAGAAAGTGGAGAGGTCAGTGCGAGAAATGGTTTTCTCTAATTACATACTGCTTGTATGTGGCTGTGTTTGTATGGATATTATAGTGGGTTTGTCTCAATGACAGGTCTCATTCTAGGTTGTTTTATTCAGCCTCTTATCTCCTGTTTTGAGATCACAGTCTTTAGTAAAATAACCCTAATGCAGTCGTAAGTATAGACCTTAAAATCAGTTTATGTTTCTTTCCAGTAATTCAGAGATCTAAAGCAATTTCTCTCTGGCAATTTCTCTTTCCTCTCTTTTTGTTCTGGCTTTCCTGAGTAGAAGCTGGCTCTTTCTCTAAGAAAAAATCTTAAATAAAAATAATTTTTAATTATTTTACAAGTAGTGCACAGTGGGACTAGTAAATAACCATTGGGGGAGGTTTAATAAAATCCATTTATGCAAATACAACTACCATAAATATTTCTCATTGTCAATTCAGCCATTCATGACAATAAAATACATTGTGTTCTGCAGAAGATGATGATGTGAATTCAGACTGAGGTGAAGCTGGAAGTGGCTTCTGCTTATCCCAGCAAACAAAGAAGACACAGCAAACAATTCTCTTTTTCAACACTTTAGTGCCATTCAGTGTCTTGAATGTTCATGTAAACAATGAAGGGATGAGTGGTTATAGATAGAGGGTAGTTTTTAATGCTGTTTTAATACCAAGTCAGTGATAACTGGAGGCTTGACTAAATTCTGCCAGGTTCTGTTTCATGGAGCATCTCTTGGCAACCCCATGTGTTGCTTGGCTGTCCTCAGAGGGAGAAGGTTGTTCCATACCTCTGGCTGGAACTTCCTCTGTTTTGACTTACTTTAGTTCTCTCGTGTCCTCCCACTGTGCACTTCAGCAGGGAGCATGGCTATATCTTCATGGCTACTGTCAGGCTGCATGGGCTTCTCCAAGCCTCCATATGAACAAGTCCTCACAGCCTTTCCTCAAGTACTCAGCACCCTGATAGTCTAGCTGGCCCTTGATTATCTAGTCTGCCCTTGGCTAAGCTTGTTTAGGTTCCTTGATGATATGACAAGAGGGAGTGGCCTTAATATGAAGGAGGGTAGGTTTAGGTTATATATTAGGAAGAAGCTCTTCACTTGTGAGGGTGTTGAGGCGTTGGCACAGATTGCCCAGAGAAGTTGTGGACTCCCCATCCCTGGAGGTGTTGAAGACCAGGCTGGATGTTTCTGAAGGTACTAGTGCAAGGTTTCCTGCCCATGGCAGGGGGCTTGGAGCTAAATGATCTTTAAAGTCCCTTCCAACCCAAACCATTCTATGGCTCTATAGTTTGAATATTGTTCTGGTGCTCTGAGGCCCAAAACTGAACACACACTTCCCAGGAGTGGTCTAAAAAAAGAATAAGTGGGAGTATTCACCTATCTTCATCTACCATCTGTATTCAGGATGCCATTAGTCCTTATTGCTGCCAGTGTGCACTGTGGGCACCTGCTTATTCTTTTTTTTCTTTTTACCAGCCCCTTTTCAGCAATGGTTTCCAAGTTAGTCAGTCCCTAGCATGGCCTATTGCAAGTTTATTTCATCTTATCTGCCAGTGATTGCATTTGTCCTTGTTGAATTTAATGAAGTTACTGCTGGCCCGGTCCTTCAGCCTGTTTATTTCTCTCTCAATGGCAATCCTGCCCTTGAGTGTATCATTGAAATGGAGGTTGATTGAGATCATTAATAATGACAACCAATGGTGAATCAAAAAAAAGAACAAAAGATACCACAATCTTTATATGATACCATCTCCATTAAAAATAATCATCATTTTCAGGCACAGTCCTACAATTCAGCAAGCAGCTGTGGATGGTAAATTGGAGTAAAGTGAATGTACCCCTTTTTCCTCTATTAAGAATAAACACGTCTTTATATTGAGATACGTAGATACTTACCCATTGTATCAATTTAGGTTCTGTTCTGGCATTGAACACACTTTGCTGTTGGCTTCTGTCAGTTACTGATTTTATTTTCAACCATTCAATTCCTAGATGTAAAGTAATCTGCTGTGTAGGAGAAATTGAGTGTGGGTTCCTACATTATGCTTAATGGAGTGGGCTGGAAGATAAGCCTGGTTTTTAACTCCAAATGTACTATGTACGTATGTGTGTGTCATCAAAGCTTTTTTTAATGTCTGCCTTCCCTGTCTGAAATAGGATGTCACAAAATGTAATGTGAAATTGAGAAAAGTAGAAAGAATGAAAACAATCTTCAATGGACTATATAAAGGTTCCAGAGAAACATTGCATGTTGGTACTAAATAATAAACTATGCTGTCAAAAATACATAGCTTAGTTACAAATTACTGCAAAGCATATTTTCATGAGACATGTCTGCAGAAATTGTCTGATAAACTTTGATAGATAATGGGAAATATTTCTGGGGGTCTCCTAAAGGAACCTAAGACTGAAAAAAAAGAGCCGCATTTAAGAGGAAGTTTTCTTTCATGCATGTAGGCTGGGTGTTTCTGAGAAACAAAGGTGTACACAGAAATAAATTAAAACTTTGTTATGGGTGAAGTATTGAAAGTATGACTGAAATATAGTTTAAAGTAATTCTGAAAATAAGGAGTGTCAGGAAGATCAAATCGGTAGTTTTCCTGATGGCCTGAGTTATATCCAAGTTACTGATAAATATTTAAGTCTGGTAAAAGTGGTTAGGAGGCTTTTGTTGTTGCTGTTAGTTCCTTTGGAAGAGTTTTTTAAAAATCTTTCTTTATACAGATCTTATTGCATAAGTCTCTTGCCTCCTCCCATATGGTCTCTATTCCTTCTAAAATTTCCCCATGTCACATTTGACCGTTTTTGTGATACTTTCTGTGAAATCACAGGGCTTGAGTTTTCTTGCACAGGAAATGTGTTGCTGGGTGGAGGGATCTGTTTGGTGTAGGATCCAGAGATGTGTTGCTCTGTGACCTCCTGTAATGAACCTTTTTATTCATTGATTAAGTTTCAGTAAAACTTTTGATTTCATTCTAAGTCCTCATTTTGGCATCTTAGTGTAGCATTACTTGGTTTTTCTGGCATGCTGCCTTGGTTAATTAGCTTTGAAATGGCTTGCTTACCTCTTATTGTAGTTTGCCCACTAATAGAAATATGACTATATAAATTAGCAGTTAATATCCCAGTGTTAGGCACTGTATGAGCTGTAAATGCTGATTATTGTTAACGAGCAATCAGGAACATTGTATTCATATGGGAATGGAATTGTCTGATTTCAGGAATTTCCAGAGGTACAAAAAACTGCTAAAAAACATGAGAAATTTGCTTTCATAACTTTCTGGGTCTTTTGTGAGCACTCAAGATTGTTCCTGTTAGAGTAGCTATTTTCCATATACTGTTTTTACATTGGATTGGAAGATGCAGTGTCCAGGCATTATTTTCTAAACACAGTATGGGAAATAACTTTTGCAGAATAAACTAGGTTTAGTCCATTATATTTAAGTATCATTTCAGGTTTAATATGGTAAAAGTTTTGCCAGAGTGAGTAGATAATGCTGGGTCTTCTGTGACTTAATTTTTTTTTTTATAAAAACATAATGAACAAATAAATTTTAAAAATCAGCTGATGGCAGAAGTTGGATACATAATCCAAGTACAATCTCTGTTTTTTTAATTAGCTGAAAAAATGCTGTAGTTGAACCTCACTGAAAAGAGAGTCTACCTGAGTGTCATTTGAAATTGTGTGATTGGATGCCTTATTGCTGTTGCATTTCTAGACATACTAACTTTATATGAGACTAGGGAATAATTTTGAAACTGAAGTAGTCACCTCAAGTTTGCCAGATTAATTGAAGAACTAGGTACAGTACTGGTTGATGTGAAGGAGACTGTGGCAGAATACTGAACACTATGGCTTTTTATGCCTGGATAACTTTTTAAATTCTGTCAATTTGACAGGGCATCATTAGCTTTTCTTGTGTGATAGATGTGGCAGAAGAAGAGAAAGTGTTCTTTTGTTTTCTGAAGAATGAAAGATGCTGACAATGAAAATAAAATATCAAGACAACTAGAGCTTATTAAACCACTTAAAATGAATGAAGAGTTTGCTTTTTAAAACTTCAAAATTGAACAGGCTTTGCAAAACCTAGTGCCAATTAGAGAGTTGTTTGTCATAGAAGAGACTGGACATTATTGCAACTAGACCTGACATGTAGTGTAGTCAGACATAGCTTTGGCATTTTAAGACATGCTGACCAGGTTAAATAATCACAAAGCAAATTTAGACCAGAACATATATTGAAACTTTCCTGATTACTCCACTTCTGAATCACAATGTCTCAAGCTGTTCCTTTCAAAGTTACCATCAAGTCAGCAAGGATAGACTGTGCTAGGCTATTTAAAGTTTCACAGCTGTCAAGAAAATTTGCTTGGATTTGAGCAGGATTTCCTTCTGGAAATGAGAGTAAGAAGGAAGTAGCAAAAGTGGTTAAATGATATTTCATAATGGACTTGGCTGCACAGACAAAATGTAACAAGTAGACGGTCATATCCTGTAAAAGCTCTCATTTCTCACTTTCTAGTCGTTTATGATTTGTAACCAGATACAGCATGCAGCATGGTCAAATGTAGAATTTTAAGAGATTTTAGTAGATTTTGAATGTTTCTGTGTAAGAGTTGGTAGCAAATTGTCTTGTTTGGGTCGTTTTGAGATGTATTCTATTGCTTTATTTTTGGAAAAGAATGTGCAGAGATAAATAGATAAATGGAAAGAAAGGTATTCACACTTCTGCTGGCCATTGACTAAATGATCCTTCTGCTTCTAATCTCACTTGAGTGCAGTTATTCAGTGTTAGTGGATCATTGCTGCTACCACAGGGTAGAAACTCCCTTAATGACATCGTGTTCATGTGATGTTTAAAATTCTGCTGATACATAAGAAGAAAATGTGACTTTTAAATTTTTTAGTAGTCATAACTTGTCTAGGTCTTGTATGTTTACTAAAGTTATCTTTCAGTTAACCCACTTTGGGCTGAATTTTGATCGGGGTGTAAGCAGCACTGGTTTCAGTTCTATTACACGGTTTACCCATCCATGCTAATCAGGTCTCAGTTCAGCTACAATCCTTTCTTCCAGGAGTATTTCTAACAATACCACTCCCATCAGGGCAATCTCATCAACAACCAAAATTTTCCTGATAGCAGGAGCAGTAGTCCTGAGGGCCTGGTTTATTGACTGTGAAGAAAGCCATTCCACTTTGTCAATAGTTTTCATATCTGTGTTTGTGCTGCTGAGCTACTCTGGAGAATGCTCCATGCAGATTTTTTCCTTTAGCTCTTTAGATTAGATTCCCTCTTGCAGCCTCAGTGTTTTAGATTATGGAAAGAAACAGTACAATTCTTCGCATACCAGTGAACATTTTCTTCTGCAGGCACAAACCTACCTCTCCTGTGTATGTCTAAAGTGCTCTTCTTGCTGACTGATCACTGATCTCATCACCTGCCTTTTTTGCTGTACTGTGTTAGACTTGCACTGCCAGTCCTCAGCTTCTTCCTTATAAATAACTTCTCTCCATCTGTTTTCCTCCTCTTTTTCCCTTACTCTGTGCTCTTTCAGATTCTTTCCCTTTTCAATCAGTATTTCCCTAGAGCTTCTTCTTGTTTGTGAAAACAAGTAGTACTCAGTCAGAGGGGAAGTGAGGTAACAGAAATCGTTCTTGCTTGCTCAGGCAGCAGCCAGACAAGTGGCATGCAAGCCAAAGGATTCAGCCTGGGTGAGGAGGTGGAATGCTCCGGGCAGAAAGCAGGGGTAGGTCGGGCACTCTCCTGTGCTAGAGCAGAGTTTCTGTTTCACTAGTGGCTGCCCTGCCTCTGGAAGCTTTTGCCCTTCTGCCTTCAAGGCACTGTGTCCTATTTGCGCTGAACCGATTGGCTGCATATTCTGTGAGGCTCTGGGAAGACACTTGTGGGAGTGGGACCTGAGAGCTCCATGTTGAAATGGAATTTCTTTAACAAGGGAAATGAGCTTGGAGGAGATGCAAAATTTGAATTGATAAATGCCTAGGTAATTTCTTAAACTGTAAGTAAGACCTAAATCTATAGGATGAGAAGACAAACTCTACTGCATGGTCTGTGTTTCAGACAGTGGCAGAGAACAGATGCTTTGTTCAAAAGTAAGGCAGTGAGGTACTGCTGTGCCCCACCAAATTTCAGCAGAGAAATTTCTGAGCTAGAGCTCAGAAGTTTGGGGATAGGCCATTCTGCTTAATGATTTTTGAAGGATTTTTCTTGCCTTAATGAAAGAGTTCTTTGAATGTCTGTAACCTTCGAATATCACCTGTGTGGTGGGGCCGTGGTTCCAAAGACGGGTGGCATCTTTTGTGGAAGTCCTTTCTTGTTTGTATTGAACCTGACATCTCATTGTTATCAGTGTCACATTTTAATTTTTGTATTCTAAAACAATCAAGAGTAATTCCTTGATTTTCTTTTCCTTAACAGTCAGGATTTCGTTAACAGTCAGCTCTTTATTGAAGTCTAATTACTCTGCTTGGTCTAGCCTTGGATTGTCCTTGCCATTCATCTTTGTTTTATTTTGTGCTCACTAATGTCTTTGCATACCTGATTTAGCTGTCACTTACTAGTCTTACCTCAGAACAGCACACTGCGTTTTGTGTTTGTTCAGTCATTTTCTCCCAGACATCTGTAAAACATACTTTCATAACATTTCCTCCTTGTTTTATTTTTCAGTTGAAGGTATTTTTTCTTGTCTTAGCATGTGATGTGTCCACATTATTTTTCATTCGTGAACTGGGCCTGGGTGGGAGGGAGGTATAGCACCTCGTATTGTGGTGTCTTTTAGATCTTCAGTCAAAACAATGCAGATAGCACACAAATGTTTTGGCTGTTGGTGAAGAGTGTTTCCTCAGGGTCACAGGTTGTTGTTTCTTATTCTGCCCCTCCCCAGTCAATAGATTAGGGTGAGTACAGATAAGAATTGCTTAGTAAGAGAAGTGGAAGAGAGAAGGAAAACAAGTGAAAAAACAATGTAAAGGCATTTGCTCACCACCTCCCACGGGCAGACTAATGCCCAGCTGCTATTAAGACTTTAAAAAAGGTGATGCATATTGGATGCATATTAACCCGAGGAGTTGCTGCTTTTACCATCAGTAATGATTTTACCAGACACTGCTGGGAATGTTGTAAATGAGAACTGCATAGCAATAAAAGAAAAGAACAACACAGTTTAATTTTGGCAAAGAGCTTTAGAAAAACCATTTGTTTTCCAAATTCAAGATATAATGTTGTTCAGGTGAAGGATAGTAGTAGGAAGGCAGCATGATTCTGTAAATGTTTGTTTATTAAAATACTCTGAAGTAAGATTAATATGACTGCTTATTGAAGTAAATATGTTCAGGAGCTAGGGTATGTCTAAGTGTTTAATGGATGTGCAGACAAATCTATTTTACATGCATGGAAGTACTGAGATAATTCTGTGAAAAGCTTTGACACAACATAAGAGGAAAATCATTGGGGAGATTTCTCTGTAACAGTAATTGTACTCATGCAACAGCGTAAAAGGGAACAGTTTTGTGACACCTGTGAGAAATTGGCTCTAAAGTGGGGCTATTTGTAATGGGAAAATCTTTTTTGCAGTAATAGTTTTGGGTGACAAATTACTGGCTTCAATTTAGGCTTAAATTTAGCCTAGAATCCATTTCCTCTGTGGTACTTGTACAACAGATATATAAGTGATCTGGAAAAGGTACAGAAGCTCTTGGGATCATACTTTTTAGTAAATGCAGTAAATAAGGAGTATGAGTCACATTTGATACTGAAAACTGCAACTGCAGAATTTACTTAAATATTTTATTATCTCATACCTGAATAGACCATGTGATTACTGTTATATATGTGTGTGTGTGTGTGTGTGTGTGTATATATATATATATATGTGCATGTATATATACATGTACGCATACACATAACACCAATATATCTGCACATAGAGCATGTGAATCTCTTAGGGGAAAGGCAAAAGCATTTTTAAAAGATTATTTTGAGCTCACAGTCATGGTCTCAGACAGAGCAAGCTTTTATGGCTGAGACTCCCAGCTGCTGCCTTTGTGAGGTTGCTGTTAACTGTAGGGGGTCTGGCTCAGCTGGACATCCACTGAACTTCTCTGCCACATCGTTTGCATTGCTGCACAAGGATGCAGCCGAGAGCCAGCAGTGACTCATGCCAATGGCTGTGAGCTGCAGTACCTCAGGAAGAGCTTGGTACTTTGGACGTAATAGAAGTCGGCTCGGGGGAAGAACTGCCTGAGCTGCACCGCCCCACTTTCTGGGAATGTGAGTCAGGGGTGCTGGCCATGCCTCCTGCCCTCCTTTCACAGTTCAGAAGGGATACAGCCGCAGATTTTGTTACAAGTGCCTTTGTATTTCAGTAAAAATTCCTAAAGGACAGGAGACAAGGCTGTTTTCACAACAGCTGAGCTAAACCCCTGCAATCATCTGCTGTGATCAACATTACCTGATTTATCCTGTGATAAATAAAAACTTCAGTGAGACAGTTGTTATATGCCCAGTTTTCTGAACACCAACATACTTCCTTTTTGTGGTTAAGGTGGAGATACTGACATCCACACAAGCTTGCTTTTTCAACCAGGCATCTATTTAAAACCTTTTCCCCATCTGAAATGTGGAAAATGCTGTGAGGTCAAGGATTTATGAAGTCAGTACAAATTTTAAAGTATTTAGAAAATAAGAAGCTAGAAGAATACGTGGATAACTTTTTACAACTCGATCAGTGACCTATGATCAGAACATTTTGATGGAAACTTCTCTCTCAAGCCTTATTACTTGTTGGCCCATAAAACCAATTCTCTGTTTGCTTAAGGATTACATACTTTTGTATGCTGTGTATTTTTATGTAAAAATTAAAGAGATGAAAACAGTATTACTGCACAAAAAAAAAAAGAAAAGATACCAGTGTTTTCCCTAAATGTTTCATGTGCTTGGAAAAAACCAAACGCAACAGTTGTCTTTAGTTTATAATCTTGTAAGTATTACACACTTATGAGTTGGGTAAATGGTAGGGTGGATTGAATTTGATGTTGAACAGGAATTAAGCAGAAAGGTCCCCAGAACACAAAGACCTGAAGTACTGTGTCCCTCAATATGACGGTTGTCAGGTTGGAAGCTGCAGAAAAACCCCATTGATACTTACTTCGATTCCTACTTAAATCGATAGCATAAGAAAAGCCCTTGTATTTTGTTAAGGGTTTTGTCTTTGCCATTTTGTGTCAGTACTAAACATCTAGATCGTATGTGTAACTCAAAAAGAAAACCCATGGTGTAAAAGGCAGATGGTGGTTTCGTTCTGTGTCTTGCAGAAACCTCTGTTTTTAGAACTTGGCTGGTGGTTTTACTTGTGATAAATGAGGCAGAACTGAATACAGTAGATAACTTATAAGTCATATAGTGGGAAAAAAGAGAGAAAACCTGTTGTTACCTAAGGAGGCAGAAGGAGAAGGTGCAGTGTTGAAAGATGCAGTCATGGCACTGTGGGTTTTCTAATGCTGATTGTGCTTCAGCAGTTCTGCCTGCACATTCAAAGGAATCTGTAGTGCTGCTGGTTCTTCCAAACAGTTTTTACTCTGTGCAGTGACAGGGACAGCATACAAAAGCTTTCTGTGTTATTCTTGATCTGTTGATTACAACTGCAAGGGCAGGAGGGAGAGGTAACTTAAAGATAAATTTCTAAGGTAGACTACTTTGATTATTTTCTTCTGCTGTGACTTGTGATAAATACTGAAGGAGTGAATCCTAACTGGAGAACATACGCAGGTGGCAGTCAGAAGTTAATGTTTTTCTGGAGTTTTCTCATTTGAATGCCCATGGATGAGTATTAGAAACATACAAAATAAAAAAAAAAACCCAAACCAACCAAACAAAAAACCACATGTGTATTTGTAAAATATAACAGTTAATTCATTGGAAAATCCTGTGTTCCAAAGAAAACAAGAGTTTAAAACAATTTAAAATACATTTTTCTGTCTATGGGCTCAGGCTATCAGACAAGTTGGTTGAAACAATTATATAGACATTCAAGTATGTACAACCCCAAATTTAAAGAAGAATGTGAGAACTCAAAGTAATGTTATCTTATCAGTCTAATTGGTTTTTCATGCTCTGAAACAAAAAACAATGTCTTTCTACTCACAAAACATGCCTGCAACATAAAATTTATTATAATGTTTGTATTGAAAAGGTAGGTGTCTACTAGTTAATCTGAATAATTTACCTGACAACGACAAAACCAATTAGAAGTTGAATAAATGTTTTGCATGGTTGTTTCATTTGGGTGGTAGCGCTTTGTGATACCCTGCTCTTAACCTGGCTTGCGGAAGCCAGGGAAGTCATGCCAGGGAACAACCCCCAGTCATTCCCAGGGGTTTGTTCTGGGGCAGGGTACAAGTCCCTGAGCTGAATCGGGACTGGGCACTCTCTGCTGCCTGCAGAGCTGCTGGATTGGTGTTTCTGTGTATTGGTGCAGACGCTTGGGTGTTGCATCCAGTGGGTGCTCTCCACGAAGCTCTTGGTGGACAGTGACTCTACTGGAGAGTGAATTAATTCAGCTGCTTTGTGCAAGCTGGCACTGCCCTGTCAGCACAGCATGGGGTGGCAACATGAGCCACTAATCTCTGGATCCTGAAGAGGACATCGCTGTGTCTTCTGGGAAGTGTGTTTGGGAGGTGCAGGACCTGCCTGATGCAGCATGTGTCAAATTAGCATTGTAGGTGAATGTTTCAAAATGGATCTGGCAAAACCAGTGTTGGTGAGTTACCATATCAAACTTGTGACAGGCAGGTAATTGCTAGGTGGGGTGATAGAGTCTGTGTGTTATGCAGGAGGTCAGATTAGATCATCACTGTTTCTTCTGGTTTTGAATTCTGTCACTCTACTGCAACCAGTTGTTCCATGCAATCACTGTCCATACTTGTTTATCACCGACACACCCAAATTGTCTTGCACCCATATGTGGCTGACACTGTAATAGAACTGCCTGTTTTCCAGGGCATGAAGAGCTTTCCCATAGGTCAATGTGGTAAGGAAAATGTGACTTTAAAAATTATATACTTGCAT